>WMED01007727.1:5391-17423 GCA_019650415.1 Pipa parva
GCGCTAGGCAGGGTGGGGGACCTAAAATAAATAAAAGGAAGGGGTCTCTGGGACCCCTGCACCCCCACCTTATCCCAGCACTAGGCAGGGTGGGGGACCTAAAATAAATAAAAGGTAGGGGTCTCTAGGACCCCTGCACCCCCAACTTACCCCAGCGCTATGCAAGTGGGGGATAAGTGCAGACAGGCTCCATCAGAGCAGCTTGCCTGCACTTAAATACATTAAAAGTAGGGGTCCCTGGGACCCCTATCTCCCCCACTCCCACCAATCACAATGCAGGGTGGGGGGGATCCCTAGCTGGAGGGGGACAAACACTGATCTCCTCCCATGGCCCCCAACCCCATCAGCGCTATATGGAGATGGGGGCCCTAATCTACTTTTGTCCCTACCTAAGTCCCTCACTCACTATCTAACCATGGGGTGTGGGACTGAAGTGGACCAGCACCCCATAACTAGTGGGGTGCTGGCCCAATACAAAATCAGTAAAAAAAAACAAAAAACACACACACATTAAAAATGCAATAAAACATTTTTTTAAATACCTAAACTAAACAACCACAATATATCAAAGACTACCAACTAATTCTAATAATCTAATTAGAATTAAACTTTCTAACCACAATGTAAACAAAACTATCCAACTTACCCTAACAAGTTCATTTGAAACAAATTAACAATCTAGCACCTAACCAATCTAGCACCAAACCAATCTAGCACCTAACCAATCTAGCACCAAACCAATCTAGCACCAAACCAATCTAGCACCAAACCAATCTAGCACCAAACCAATCTAGCACCTAACCAATCTAGCACCTAACCAATCTAGTACCTAACCAATCTAGCACTAAAATACAAAACACCATAATTAAAAAAAGGCAACTAAGCAATAATCAAAAAGACAGCAATTGTTAAAAACATACATTTTAGCATTTTATTTAATCATTCACTTACTATGAGAAGTCTTCTCTTCTGCCCATGAGGTAGTCCTGGATGGGCTATGTTGTCTGAGATGCCCTCGCTCCTCATCTTGATCCGCAGACAGCATTCCACAAGTACATTTTCAGTCTTCAGATTCCCTGACAAAAAATCATTAAAAAAAAATCATTAGTTACCATTAACAGAAACATACATAAATCACATCATTAACAAAAAAAATCTAACAAACATATAATTGCTGTTAGCTTTAAATGATTTTTTTATGGTTAAATTAAACACAAAATCATTAAAAGATAACAGTAACTACTAAAAAAAAAAATTCTAATAAACATATAATTGTAAACCGACTAGATGGGGTTTATCTAGTAGGCCATCCCCATTGCCTCCATTTATGCCTATTTTGCAATAAATGGCTGTTTTTTAAGTTGCTTCGGGCAAAGCAGCCGAATCGAATGTTTGAAAAATTCGGCCAACTCTAACCACAACCACACTATTACACCTCTTTAATGTCTGCATTTGTGACTTTTATATGGTTTCTACTAATGTAGGAGATATCCTAGCCTGCTGGTCCTATGCCCCTATTAAATAAGAAAGCTTGAGAGTGAAGGTACTAGACATGATGGGGGTCACAGTAACTTGAGATCAAAGTGGTCAATAGAACATGGACAAGTGAGTAGGTATTCTGAGATATATTTTGATGGCAGCCCTGAGACCGAGTTATCTCTAACACTTCCACAATGAATCTCAGCAAATCAGTGTTTTTCCCAGTTAGCATGCTTCATCTACTGTGATTGATTGGGCGAAAGGGTTATGCACTTCTCAGTTGTGCTTTGTGTTTTATTTTACTTCTTAAGTAACAATGCTATTCAAATATAAAGTACATATTTTTTAGAATTTATTCTCTAGAAACTAGCAGGTATTTTTTTTTTTTTTTTTCAAAAGTAGGCTACACACACAATTCAAGTGCTGGTTAAAGCTTGATTTTACACTTCAGGGAATATGTGTCAGAACATTTATTTAATTGGTCCCTTAGTGTTGCAGTCTAACCTGTACAGCTGATGGCTATCACCTATTAAATGCCACATGACTAAGTCTGAAAAGTTTGACTTCTGCAGTACTATCTCATTTTCTTTTTATTTGACAAATATGCATACAACACTTTCACAACTTTGTTAACTGTATATGTCTGTATATAGATGTAGATACCCAGAATTAAGCATATTAACTTTTTATGTTATGTTAAGTATCATTGATAGTGAGTTAATAACCCTTTAACTGAATATGTATATTAAATATCAATCTTACAATTAAAGAGAAAAGTATTCTCTAAAGGAGCAAATATTCAAAGGGATATTATCATGGTAAAGGAAGATGTTTGCTAAAAATGTATGTATAATTTTATTTATAAAGCACCACTAGGTTGCGCAGTGCTGTACAATCCAACAATGCAGTTATAATACAGACAAGGAAAAAGTGCTTAACAAAGAACAAGTGAATTAAATTACAAGCAAATAATGAAGAAAATACATCACTCTAAATGCCAGGTCATGATTGAAACAGGAGGATGGAGGTCCCTGCCCCATAGAGCTTACAATCTAAATAGGGAGGAAAATTTACATAAACAAGTAACAAGTGCAATAGCATGAAGTGTCAGTTCATTAGCCTATAGGTTCCAATTAAATAAGAAAATAAATGCAAAATAGAATACATATTTGCTTAAAAATAAAATATGGACATGAAAACCAGTGTTAGTACTCCAAGAGATAAGATTTCAATTTCGTTTTGAAGATATTGATGGATTGCTCTTGGCGGAAGTAGAGGGGTATAGAATTCCAAAGATAAGGGGCAACAAGAGAAAAGGGTTTAAGAAAAGAATGGGAGTTCTTAGTGAGGGGTTCATGAAGAAGGTTGCCTTGTGATGAGCAGAGTTAATGGCTTGATGTATATGAGCAAACAAGGGAAGATATGTAGGGAAGGGCAACAGAGTGAAGTGCTTGGAATAACCAAAGTAGGACACTAAATAATGGATTTTAACTGGGAGCCAAGAAGCAGAATAATTCTATCAGCAGAGTTTAGAATAGATTGGAGGGGGGAAAGATGAGAAGCTGGAAGGCCAATTAGAAGGGCATTGCAATAGTTGAAGCGCGATAAGATGAGGGCATACATAAGGTTGTTAGCAATGACCTGAGAGGAAAATGGACAGATATGTTGTTTAGTAAAGTTTTTTAGTATTGGAAAAAAATATTTAGTAAAAGAGAGATAATGCTGGATTGTATAAGGGATGATTTACCTATTTTTTTCTTTACCAAACTAGCAGTTTAACTCACTTAACTCAAACTGTCTTTATAACAGAAAGGTAAAGCCTTTTGTGCTGATCACTCACCACAGTGCTTCTGTTAGACCTGTGCAAAGGCACAATGGATTCATATAAATGATAATTTAATGTAAAACAATATATGTTCACAAAAATAGTACAGTGTGGTTTATAGCTGTGTGAGGAATAGAATGATTATTTAAAAATGAAAGATCTTGGCATGATATCCCTTTAAATACTGTAGAAAATCGCTGCAGCAATTCAAATTATACTAATGTTGCAAAACTTTTGACTTTTTTCTAATAAACCTTTAGATTTTTTTTTCAAAGTCATTTTGCAAGTCGTCATTAAAAAGATTCCTAAAATTTTAATTTTATCTCCAACAACTTTTACTTCCAACTCACACCAACTGTGCCAGTTTCCAAATAAAAACACATTCTGTTTTATCCTTGTTTACTTTTAAACCAGACCCTGTGCTGAACCATTACATATATCTCAGAGCTCTTTTTAAGGAAACAGGATCGGTACCAACAGCTGTAATGTCATCCATATAAGCAGAAACTTTAACCTGCCTACCCTCTGCTCCCGGAACATGCACTCCTCTTATCATTTTTTCTTTTCTGAAGCTGGACAACAAAGATTCCACACTGCAAATGAATAAAATAGGCGACATCGGGCAGCCCTGCTTTACTCCTGAATTAACTATGATGCCCTCTGTCAAAAACCCGTTAATAAAAATTTTACAATTACTATCTTTATACAGTGTTTTAATTAATAAAATAAATTTCTCCGGCACATTAAACTTTTTTAAAACGTTAAATAAAAAATCATGTGAAATGGTATCAAAAGCCTTTTCGAAATCAATATTTAACAAAGCTACGTCCAAATTCCTTTCTTTATAAAATTGCAGAACATCTCTTATTAAAACCAAGTTTTGGTGGATAGTCCTCCCAGGCACACTACATACTTACTCAACATTAATCACCTTTGAGATAACATTTTTTAACCTTGAAGCCAAGATTTTAGTAAAGATTTTATAGTCGGCATTTAACAGAGTAATTGGATGCCAGTTTTTAAGATCATTTTTATCACCTTTCTTAAATATTAAAACCACTACACCTTCTTTCCACGACTTTGGATAATTTTTTTTTTTAAAACAATCCTTAAACAATAACAATAAATCATCTTTAATAAGCTGCCAAAAAACCTGATAAAAATTCTATTGGTAGACCATCGTTCCCGGGAGTTTTCCCTTTTGTAAAAGTATTAATAATTTGTAAAACTTCTAGCTCCGAAATTCCCTTACATAAGAAATCCCCCTCTTCTCTACCCAAAATATTATCCAATTGTTTTAAAAAAATTCTTCTAAAAACGCATCACTTTTTTTAACCTTATATAATCCGGAATAAAAATTAAAAGCAATCTCTTATTTCCCATTCAAAGAAGCCATAAAGGGGGGAATTAACCATTGAGCGAAGTGAGCTCCGAATCTTTCGGCTCACTTCGCACATGGTGTTATGCGCTCGCTGATGTCCTTGCACGTGGACATCAGCGAGCGCTTTAAAGGGATTCCAGTCTCGGCGAGGCGACTCTTTTGGTCTCGCCGAGACTGGAATCCCTTTAAAGCATTCGCTGATGTCCACGTGCAAGGACATCAGAGAGCGCATAACACCATGTGCGAAGTGAGCCGAAGGATTCGGAGCTCACTTTGCTCAATGGTGAATTCCCCCCAAAATCTTTTTTAACATATTGCTTTTTAAAAAAATACCTAGAACACTTTTCATCCTCTTCCAGTACCTTCACTCTAGAGTTAAATATAATTTGCCTTCCCCTTTCATTAAGTAAAGACTTAATTTCCTTTTGGTTTCTTCCATTTTATCTTGTACTTCTAAACCATATAGATTAGCCTTGTAAAAAAATTGTAGTTTTAGCTGTAATTTATTATAAAAATCCCTTTGCTCTTTACTCTTTTTAATACTTATTTTTTGAAAAAATATTTAAATTTACTCTTTAATCTTATCCCACCAGGAAAACACATCCTCTAATTTCTCTAGAACTCTTCATTTCTCATACTCTTTTTTTAAAATCACTTTTAACTTGCTCGTCCTTTAATAGTTGTGTATTAAGTTTCCAGTACGTTGATTTGCTCTTAATACCTCCTGAAAACCCTAATTTATACACCAATAATTTATGATCAGAAAAAACACAATCTTCTAAAAGACATTCTTCAACTACCACTCCTCCAGATACAAAAAAGAAATCAATTCTAGAAAAAATATTCCCATTATTCCAAGTAAAACCTCTCTCACTCCCTCTTTTCTTTTGTCAGACATCAGTTAATCTAAAATCTTCCACAATATTCTTTAATAACAATGCTGACCCATCTCCTAACCGCCCTAGCACAACCCATCCTTATTTCACCAGGAGATACACAATTAAAATCCCCCCATCACAATAGGAATATTATCACTTAAAAATAATGCTAAGACCTAAAAAAAGCTCTCCTTTTCTGTTTTTCAACTGGAGCATATATGTTAAAAAACTTCATCTTAACTCCACAATAATTTAACTGTACCATTAACAGTCTACCAGCAATTATTTCAGTATAGCTTTCTATTACAATATCCCTCTGAAACAGAATACCTACACCTACATTTTTAATTTTATTACTACCTGACCATATTGAGCAACCCTTTTTCCAATAATTTTCATACTCTAAATAATTTGAATCACTTTCTATACCACATTCCTGCAGAAATACTACATCATCATTCCGATTTTCAAAGAAATCACACAAAGCTACCCTTTTCCCAGGGCTTTTTATGCTTCGTGTATTTAAAGAATAAATTTGTAACTGTATAATAACCATTTTTAATATGTTTTAGCCATAAAATCTTCATCCGAAACTGCTGGGGACACAGGAGCAGGACTATCCGAAATCCTCAAAGAACAGTCTCCATTTTAATCATTTTTCAAATTTTCATACAAATTTTTTCATACAAATTTCCAGTCTCCACAGCATATTGAAGTTCCTGAAGCTCTGTTATTTTAGGCTTTTTATTAGGAGCAGCCAGCTCATCTACCATCTCGTGCATAGTTTGAATTATTGCTGGAGTTCCAACCAGCCCTGCAGAAATATGAGCTCCTGATTGTACTACAGCCTGTCCAGGGGGAATTGAACTGCAGTCCATTTCCTCTTCTTCTTTTTCTTCTTTTCTTCCCTTTCTTTCTTCTTTTTTTCTTTTCTCTTTTTCTTCTCCTTTCCCTTCTTTTCTCTCTCTTTTTCCTTTCTTAATTCTTCTTCTCTTTTTGGACATTGTCTTAGTTCGTGACCAAAATCTTTACAGAAATCGCACTTATTCTCTTGGCAATTCCTTGCTTCATGTCCCAAATCTCCGCAGAATCGACAGGCAGAACCCACTTCACAACACTCCTCACTGTGTCCATAGGATCTGCACTTTATGCAAAACTCAGGCATCAAATTAAAGAATAAATTACCTCTATTTTTCCCTATAGAAAATACTGGGGGAGGTCTCTTCAAACCACCATACTCCCTTTCATCCTCCTTAAAGGTCACTCTAAATCTTCTCTTGCCAGTCCATACGCCCAGCTTATATACAATTTTACCACTATAAATGATCTTTTCACAATAATATTCCAAGAAGTGTGTTATATCTACTTCTGGTACATGTCTGTTATAGATTTGAACAGTCAGCAATTTTTCAGCATTGCCAAACATTGATTGGACCTTAACTCCCTCTAGAGAAGGACGGTCCGCTTTCCCTTTAAACATTTCAAAGGCTTTTATTGCATACTGCTCTGAAACCAAAGTCAAGTCATAAAAGCCTTTTTTATCTAGAGAGACTTCCAAGGTATCCTGCACTATTTCCTTCAGCACCAACATACCTTTTTTTCGTCTCTCTATAGTCCTCCTTGATGAAAAAATGCAGCATATCCGGGGCCGGTACTCGGGACCCAATCTAAACTCCTGCAGAATCTCTCAACGCCATTGTCACCATAATATCAGGTTGATCCCAACTCATTTAAGCTCAGACCTGCAGTTGACCCAATAGCAACAAGCCACACCGATCACAAAACCAATTAAGCAAGGCCGAGCCAACCACAGTCAATTGCAAAACCCTCTGACCTCAACCACCTAAATGATCGAAGCCAAAAGGTCGAGAAGTGATCCAAGCCCACCCCCTGTGAAAATGCTCTCTGAACAAAATCACATGGGGGAACTGGGCTGCCTTTCAGGGAGGAAAAACTCAGGTAGCCTATAAAGTCCCTTATTATTAGGCTTAGGGAGAGTAGCACTTTTATTGGTTGTGGTTTATATAGCCACCTTAGTGGCTTAGGGATTGCAGGGACATCCACTAGATGGGGCTTATCTAATAGGATGTCCCTGAGTGCATCAGACAGCTGTAACAGCAGAATAATCACACAAAACCACACAATTATGTTTGCTCAGCATCCCAGCTCCTCCATGTGATGTTGTTCTGGTGCAGTGGCATTGCCTAAGAAGTTTAAGACTGAGTCATGGTTATTGATAATGGAATGCTTTTCACTGTAAGTGGGTTTAGAGCTGGGGTTATGGAAATAATTGGATTTTAAATCATAGCCGCATTATTGCTGGCTATGATTTAAATAGCCACCTTGTCGGCATTGGAGTCCTGGGGACCTCTCAAACAAAAATTTTGTTCCACCGAATCGCCTAAAGTTCAAGTTTGTTCCGAATCGAATTTTTAGGGAAATTCGGAGCGAATTCCACTTAGGCCAAATTGATTCGGCCATCTCTAATTGTAATACAACTTTCAGTCCTGTGTCAACTGCTATATATATATATATATATATTGCATAAATTATATTACATTGTTGAAAAAGTGACAGAGCTGCAGAATATAAGATGAAGGTTAAACAGAGTAAAATAAAGAAAGCCATATACTTTGTCTTTTCAGTTTTAAAAATGATCAAAGTCAAGCCTGACTTGGTTGCTAGACAGACAATGCAGCACATATGCTAAGTAATATAATGCAGTTTTCAGTATTCTGTGGAGACTTCCAAAGGGACTACAAGAAGCCTAAACTAAAGCTTAGGAAGTGCAATTTTTTAATCTCTGAGATGGTTGGAGGCTTTTCATGTATCAATACATTAATTACTATTGTATCCAACTGTTTGTTGTCCTATGTGCTATAGTATGGGAAGGATTTTTGTTAAACTTAAAATATACAGTGAGCATAAAAGTGGCTTATCAAAAGGCAATGGTTAAATATGGATAAACAAAACTCCTGTGATTGTTTCCCATGAGCATTTGTTTAAAGTTGCTCCCCAGTTCATTGCTGATTTGTGGTCCATCGGAGGTTAACTTTCTTTATTAATTATTATAATCACAAGAAGATTCATCTTTTTGTTTCAATCAGCATGATATATTTTAAAGGTGCTCCTATATTTTGTTAATGCTGCTAAAGAGACTCAATCATTTTTCTAATTATATTTGTAGTTAAGCATCTTATATTTTTCAATTTTCAAAGAACTTACAAATGATTCACATATCTTCTTTGACTATTTTAATGGTCTCTAATTTATATACATGATTATATCTACAAATGATTATATTACACGTGTCTGCTTTCTTCTTTGAGGCACTAATCTAAAACTGATGTACCTTTAAAGATAACATGATTAGTCCTTTTGTGAATCAAATGAAAATGAGAACATTTACTGCAGTGGCTAATCTTTCATTAGTTTTCAACAGGAGACCATAAAATTATATACTTTCATGCTTTTACCTAGTGAACTTTAAAACATCATTTCAAACAGATAAAAAACATCCAGTAAACTGCATAATTAGAAATAGAATCAGTCAAAGACAAAGGGGGATATTTCTAAAGGTCATTTCAACCTTTTTCTACAATATTGCCCTTCTTTTCGATAGGGACTTAAAAAAATGTTCAAAACCATCTCCGTAGGACAGCGATAGAGAACCTATGGCTTACATGCCAGAGAGGGCACGTACACTGTCACCACCACTGCCTTCAGTGCAGGCGGTGGACCCAACCTGACAGTTTTCAGGTCGGATATGCAGCCTACACTGAAGGAGCACTCGCTTGCTGGGGAGCGGTCCTTCCTCGAAGCAGGCACAATTGCATCACTCAATGCTGGCACTTCGGGGAGACAGCACAGGTGAGTGATGTCACTTTTTCGGCACTCTGTACCGAAAAGGTTTGCCATAGGGAATAATGGGTTTTTGTCACCCTCAACCAGGCAAAAACTTTAACTCTAAAAAAAAAGGTCTTAAGGGGCTTAATAAATATCGACAAGGTTATATTTTCAACCTTTTTTAAAGGTATATCGATATACAGTACAGTACTAGGTGAAAATTTTTTTTTATTACTTTTATAAATATGCCCCAAAGTGTTCACCTTTTCCCACTAGCTAGTATCTATGTATAGGAGTAGAACATGGGCTCAAGAAAATGTGTCATTACATAGTTGTTTGGGGCAAATGCCATTATCCCTTTAGTTTTCCACAGTATATTAACAGAAACAACAACCAACATAAAACACAGATTAACTTTTACTGAAGTATTGTTAACATTATTGGTACCTGTCAGTTATCTAGGATGTCAGTGCAACTGACATTCGAGATAAACTGCACTGTTAACATAGATTAACATTAGGACTGCTTTTGATTCTAAAGGACAGTTGATTAAGGGTTTGAATAAGAAATCTATATTCTTAGTTTTCTGTCAGTCATAATCAAGCAGGGTTGTCACCCAAGTCAACAAGTATTGTAAAAGTACCAAATTTCAGGAAGAGCTTTAAATACATTGAATTGTGAATTGCATCAGAAACAAACTGTAAATAGTTTTATGACACTTTAGTTATTAACAGCATAGGGATGTATTAAATTGTGGTACATACACATTCAAACATACCAGGCGTGAAAATAAAATTAAATATTTCAGAGTGCGAGTATATTCCTTCTCTTTCATTTTGCTTTAGTTTCCAAGGGATATTTCAACCCCCCCAATTCTTACAAGATGGTCTTGTACCTAGCAGGACCTTAGTGTCAACATGTTTTCAACAGATATACAAACATGCAATCTAGCTACCTTCACGCATACATAGATGCTTTGTAGTTTATCCATCAGACATAACAATAGATGTTACACAGTTTGCTAGTCTGGTATATATAGATACTGTTTGCGCAACAGTGATAATACCACAGATATACAGACAGTGTAGTGAGAACTCCTTGGAATTAATGTAGTGACCTTTAGGTATTTCCTCATGATTTTCCCATCTCCATCCTTCATCCAGGTCAGATTGTGACTGAACAACCACCCTAGAGTTCCCTACCTGTGTAACCACTCTCTTACTTAACCCAGGACCAATGACATTTCATATATGCTTTTACTGAACAGTTTATATGACTTATGCATTGCATTAAATAAAAAATAATTGTAGCATATTTTTAACCTTTATATTTCCTTTTTCTGTGAATGCACATGGATAATTACCTCATTTTCAAGTCTGAAATCATATTTCAAAAATAATAAATCTTTCATCTTTCAAATGATCTTATCTTACAGAGCTTGTCGGATAGTAACAGTCCAGTAGTTCACAATTTTAATAGTGACAATTAGTCACAGTTATTAGTTTAGCTGGTTTACATCTTCACCTTTTACAGTTTTCAAATATTTTATAGTGGTAATTATTCTTTCTACTGGCCAGAGATGTAATGGAAAAGAGAGAAATGTATTATCATTAGAACTTGAAACTGCAACTTAGATGATTAGAGCATGAAAGCAATAACCTTCAGGAATCCAATTCTAAGTACTAATATCATTGCTATAAAAACATTAGAGCAATCAATATGCTTGAAGCCAATTCAGACATCTAAATGCTAAAAATAGTATTCAAACTGTTGTATAACAAGCATTAAGACTAAAGGTTCAAATTTAAAACCAAATAAAAACTGTAATTATCCAAAAGAGAATATATAGTAATGGCATTGACCAGAGACCCCCAATAGAGAGAAAATAAATTAATATAAATACATATTTTAAATATTTCCTAAAATGACAACTTTACATAGAGGAAAAAATTCCAAAAATATATAAATGTTGAAGTTGCTGATAATTTCTCATCATTTATAGTAAAAGAAAAGAAAAAAAAACAGAAATGCCAGAGTATTTTTAAAGAAATGTATACAGTCACAGTGTGCACAGAGTGTAAATTACCTATTGTAAATCTTCTAGATTTAAAATAAAAACTGCAAATGTAGTAGTAGTAAGAGGTTTATCTGGTTAATGCTGGATCCTGTTTGGCATGGTAGACTATGCCACAGCTATCCTACACCAGTTTGGGTAATTTAGAATTTTTAAGGTGTTGCTGGTCCTAGATTAAGCAAAGAAGGTGGAGAATCGCGCTTAGATTTAATGGGAACATAACTGGAAAATCCCTAGTGCAGGTATCTTATGCACAAATCCTTTTTAAAAAAGAAATACACTCACAGATTAAAAAACATTTATCGGCATTGAATCAGAATTGAATCCCTCTAGGTTTGATCCTTGCATAGACATGCATGTAACAGTCCCATCAACTGGAATGACATAAGTTTTCACAGAAGAGAGAGAATAATATAGTAGATTTACACTTCCACATACATGCACACTCACACATTCACAATTCCACATACATGCACACTCACACATTCACACTTCCACATACATGCACACTCACACATTCACACTTCCACATACATACACACTCACACA
>WMED01007728.1:0-17422 GCA_019650415.1 Pipa parva
AGAATAGACGCGAATTCACACCGTAACGCGACAATTCGGACTTTGCTGAATTACCCCCTTCCTGTCTAGTGGTGATAAACCCCACCCCCCGAGTGACATCACTCTCTGTTCAGAGAGCAGGGTCTTGTGTGTAATCCTTTCTCCTTATCTAAAAAGCCTGGTCCTAACCCTGAGCATGCACAGATCAAAGCTGTTCGACCGCCTTTGTGGTCAGCTGTGGAGAGAAGAAGTTGCTATTTTGCTGGACAATAGGTACATTTGGCTTTCTTTATAGACAGGGTTTACATACCTTTTATGTCCAAGCCTGTTTCACACTACTGCTTTTGTTCTGATTTGTGTTGGGCCAACTGCTGAAAAAAAATCTCACCTGTGATTTTAACAGAAATAGCTGTATAAGAGTACAGTGTACGCTCAGATGTGCTGCAGTAGCCTCTCCATGGCCTAGAGAGCTCAGGAAACTAAGGCCGGGTTCACACTGGTGAATTCTGAGCCTTTTTTTTTTTTTTTTTTTTTTTTTTTTTTTTAAAAAAGCACTTTGCAAAAATCATTGAAAGTAATGACTATCAACTGTGAAATGTCACAGTAGCATTTCATAGAGAGGTATATACGCTAAGACGCTTCAGGTCATGTTTTTTCAGCTCTGTAAAATGTGTCATGAAAAATATAGCATGATTAGTAACAATCGGAATTCAATAATAGCGATCACTCATGAGAGAATTGCATTGAGTAAGTGAGGTGTTTTACATGGAAATCCACCCCAAATGTGATTTATTTAAATGCATAGGAAAATTTTCCATAGTAAATGCACTGGGGTTTTTTCACCATGTGCTTTTTTTTTTTTTAACAGATAAAAATTTGAAAGTTTGAACTTGTGGCCCAGCCAGCCACAAGGAGAATCCTGTCTAGACTAAAGATGCTTTAGTCCGTATTTCTGGGAAGCACAGATAAAGCATGAGTTTGATATTTGGTTTTGTTATCCAACCCTGCACTAGTAAAGCCCAGCTAGGGTTAAGGCCAGGTTCACACTGGCATATCTGTGTGGGGCATTTTTAGAAAAACGCATCCAGCAAATTCAGGCCGGCATATCTTCAGGATGTGCTTTTCTATTGTACTTACCCGACGCGGTGTGAATGCTCCCTCGACATTATCAGCTCCTTCTGTCTGGCCGCATTCTACGCATCACACACATTCACTTAGGAAATACATGATGCATTCCAGTGAACTTGCGTTTTGCACTAGTGTGGCGGGAGCAAGGTAAGTGCTATAGGGATTTGTGGCACATGTTGTTTTTTTTTTTTTAACGAAGCATATATTGCGAAGCTTTAAAGTTTTATATAAATAAAGCTCTATTTGCCTACTATGAAGCAATAAATCGAGTAAGAAATTCCTGACTCACCTCTTATCTCAGCAGTGCTCAATAATCCCTCTGCAACTGCATTGTTTCAGTGAAGAGTTTCCTGCTATGGGCAGTATAGAGTTAATGGCACGCCTCCTCATCTAACTGACTTTTCCAACAAGTACAGGTTGTGGAACAGCTCTTATCTGCAGGACAGGTCTTATCTGTACATACTCAGGGCTATAAACAGGCTTTTCAGATAGTAGAGGGGAGGAAGAATTCTGTCTCTCTGTATAGTTTGTGATGTCACTCAAGGGTCAGGACTTACCGGCACTGCTAAGGAAGAGTCTGTACACAGAAAGGGAGGGAGATTAAGAGGTGAGAACTCCTGATCCCAAAATCGTTTTTCTATTTTAATGTTTAGATTTATGCTTTATAAATGTAAAATATATGTATAGTTTTGTCCATCACTTTACTTACATTTTAAAATACGCCAGTGTGAACATGGCCTAAGAGAGGAAATTATCAAACATATTATGAGCAATGGAGAAATTATTAAAAAAAAAAAAAAAAAAAAACTGTGAAAATACAAATCTGGAAGTTGAAAAACACACCCTTATTAGAATTTAAAAAAATTAAAAATTCAGGAAGTAGAAAACAAACACCTTTTAAAAATAAATAATTACAGGTGGAAATAAAAAACTGAGAAGTGGAAAACACATGCTTAAAAAAAAATCACCTGTGGAAATAAAAATCTAGGAAGTGGAAGTAGGAAAATGTTACATTTCATTGACAAAAATGGGTGAACTCAATAGGAATTTTAAATATATGCCTTGGTAAATATGCATAACATCTAAAAGAAAAAGTAGGAAGACGGACACAAAAATTAGTGGTGTGTAACCATATTTTACTTTACTGCTGTGTGGATATCAATAAAACAAAAATTAAGTTTCGGGGGACAGCAGCAGCCTCCCTTCGTATACCAATTCTTTATAAATATCCGTGCCATGTACAATTCCTGATATGAGTTTTACCATTATAAAGAAGTCAGTAGCTGCTGATTGCTGCTTTTACTGATATAGTGAAAGGAGAGCCATGCATGTCCTCTGACTCTTTCTTTTGTTGGCTTTCTATTGTTAATAGAGGACATCCTGGTAGCATGCTAATTGACTAAAGCCTGTTATCTGTAGGACATGGTAAGGTATTTGCACTCTTCCCCCACCCTCTAATTATAAAGATCAGTTAGAGGGTAAAAAAAAACACAAAAGAAAGGAGTTTTAAGTATTTTTCCAGGATGGAGTATTACTGTGAGTCAGAGCTTTTTTTTAATCCATTGCAATATTTCCAGCACAGCATAGATTGAAGATTTTTTTAGCATTATATCTTTGATTATGTATAATACACCTGCAGACAGTGCTGGATTTCCTCGCGGGCTAGAGGCCTGTGCTTACAGGCATCCCAGACAGAACAGTGCTTTATTCCTAGTCAGGCAAGTAGGCAGGGGGGATCAGGAGAATACATTCTAAGTAGTGCATTTAATATTCTAATTGTCCACCTGACATGAATCACCCACATAAAAAACTTCCATATAATGTATAATTTAGTTTGTCATTATGTACACAATGGGGTGTGGCTTAAGAAACCAAGGATTCCTTGATTATAGGCTCATGAGATCTAAATCCAGTGCTGCCTGCAGTATTTAGTTTAGGTCATTGTCACAATAACACTTGGCAATGATGGGCTTTAATTTATGATAACAAGTGCAGCACTGTTATCCCCTTTGCAGCTGTATACTATGGTATCCAGCCTCATTTTGGTGATTTTCTCACTGGAAACAGCTGGAATGTATAATACAGCGTAATGGTCCCGCAAAAAGAGTCATTAACACTATTATATTGCCAAACATTGGTGTTGCCCCAGCTTCAAGGACTACTTTGCCCAGATGATTAATTTTGGGCCTGGCTATTTAGAGTATTTTGCCTCTGTATGGCTCACCTTCCACCGAGAACATGCTAGCACTGTTTACATGTTTGGTACTGATCTCAGCGTATTTTGCTATGCACAAAGTACATCAATATACTGTAATGTATATAACATATCTGCCATGGCTGTTTAAGCTGGGTATGTCAACTGGCATGCAGGTCAGACCTAGCAAAGCCGTCACTGCAAAAGCCACCAATAGAGAGCCTAATGCTCTTACTGGCCGAATGACTATTGTTTAAAAAAGCCAAGATGTGCCGGAGTTTGTCTTTGTTTAACATACTAGCAATAGGCATGGATTAGCATAGAAAAGGCAAGTTTACCATTGTTGTGTTTTGATCACTGAAATTGTCACTAGATATTAGTTGCATAAATTTCAAAAATTGTTTTTCCATTCATTTTAATAACAAAAAATTGGTAGCTCATGTTCACACTTGGTTGCCACATTTTTTAGTCTTTTGAGTAAAATGTTGTCAGAGTATTAACAGTCTGAAGACTCCAATGCAATATTTTCATATGGTAAAGTCAGATCCTTATATTAACACCAGTATACTTTGGTCACTTCAACACATGATAATTACCTGAGATGCAAACACTGTGTGGAAGCGCACACCAGTATGTTATATAGTGGTGCTGGATTCTTAAATGCTGGGCACACATCACAAAATTTCTCAACAAGGTAGAGGAATAGAATCTGCACACACACGGTACCAGAGTTGTTCATGAATTTGCAGTATATAGACCCAAAGTGTTGTTTAAATATGGAGTTGGTATAATGTTTTAAAGCTGTGCAAGGGTTCATTACATTATAGAAAATGATGATCTTAGTATGCAGAGTTGGCAAGTGTCTCCTTTTCAAAATATCCTGCATTGATTCATTGGCAAAACTTGAGTGTTGCCAGGATGACTTTAGCCAGACTGCTTCTGTCTACCAAATCCATAATGGAGTTACCATTAGAGGGGGTTATTCACTAAGCAGATTCCCATCGTAAATCTGCGACAATTTCCGCATAGTAAAGTCGCGACAATTTTTTAATGTTAAGATTGCAACAATTTTCCCATAATAAAGTCGCGACTGCAACAATATTCTCATTATAAAGATGCGACTGCGACAGTAGCACCCTATTGAGACTGTCTTTATCTGGCGAATTCGCACCTATATGCAACAATTCAGACTTTAGTGAATAACCCCCTAGAATGTTTCTCATTGTCAATAGGAATAATTGGTATGATTATTAAGGTAACAATTTACTGAATGTTTTTTTTCTCTGAAGATTTAATTTTACAATTGTTTGATTTTTGTTTTATTTCAATTGTCCCATTAGTTATATATAGTATAAATCATTGATTTGCTGAAAAGATCTTAGTATGTTGGAAGATCATTTCTTCAAATATCCCATACTTTGGTTAATTAAATGCTGCTGATTATACAAACTGTATTGTACAATCATCTGTCATTATGGCTGAGTTTTCCTCTGATCTTGCCTGGAGATGTTTTACAGGCGTGAACACTTGATCCTTTTCACCATCGCTATTACACATAAAGAAGATTAAAGAGCCAATTTATGGAAAGGCATTTATTTTATAAGGAGGCCATCCTATGAGACTTTTATTTATACTTCTTTTATTGCAAGCATATACAGAAGGTGTGTTCTGTGCACACAATATGACCTCACACTGTCTGCAACAGTAACACTAAAAATGGAAGATTTCTAATTAAGATTACTATTGCAATTTTTGATGGCCAGTACTTTTAAAAATGCAATCTATGAACCAAATTCTTTTTTTCTTTCTTTGCTTTGTGTTAGTTTATCTCTTTTATGATTGCAGACATGTTTGCTCTGCTGCATACATAAATGTCCTGCTCAGTCAGTCTAAGGTTTCAGTTGAATTTCACTAATGTGTATTCATGATTGGGTCTGAAATCATGCAGATTATTATTCTACTTCCAGGTGTTAGTTTTACTTTAACACATTAATAAAGATAAAGTCACATTGCCTCCTTTAACAAACATCCTGTACATTTTCTGGGAATGCACATGTCACTAAATAAATACAACAAAAGATATGTTTGTTCTAATAATGTCATTCAAAGTCAAGATCTAAGCACGATATTAATTTCTGCAGCAATTCACATCTTTATGTAAGTCAATACTGCCCTTTAAAAGTGTTATTCTGTGTTACTGAAGAGAATGTTCAGACCAAAACCTTAGTGAAATATATTCTCCAACTTCTCCAAAATACATGTCATTGTTTTATTCTTTTAGGGGGTAATTCAGGAAAGATCGAAGTACCCTTGCGAAGCTTCTCATCACTTTGCCGATTCTGGTACGTGCTCCCTGGTCTCCTGCACTCGGAGATCAGCGAACATTTTAAAGGTACTTCGGCTCACCTCGCGACCATTCGATGCGCCTCGCCGAGCCAAAGTATCTTTAAAGCGTTCACTGATCTCCACTTGCAGGAGACCAGGGAGCGTGTACCCGACTCGGCGAAGTGATGAGAAGCTTTGCAAGGGTACTTTCCTGAATTACCCCTTAAATTAAATGGCATATTATACCATAGTATGTGTTATTCTAGTTGTCTAAAAATTTTGAAATATCCAGGGATAGTCACAGAAAGGGAGACGGACAGACAGACAGACAGGAGCAAGACAGGAAGAAACAAACTTACGAGAGGGACACACAGACAAGACAAGATGGAGAGCGATAGACAGGAAAGACACACAGACAGGATGGAGAAATACAGGGCGAAATATACTAAAATCGAAAACTATTTTTTTCAACCTTTTCGTCTGAAAATTTTTCTTTACTTTAGTAAATTTCACTTCCATGGAGTGATACTAAAGCAGTGAAATAGAGAAATCATTGCTAAAAAAAGTTAAACTGAAAAAGAAAGAATAACTCAGTGGGAAGAGAGAGTTTTTGGAGGCTGGTTATTGATTTGTAAAGTGGCAAAATAATTGCAGTGAGTAAACTAAAATAAGTATATATTGTCAGAAAAGCCTTAATCATGGAAATGCTGGAACTTGCGTTTACAGGGCACTGTATTTATTAGGAAGCTCATAATTTTCATATACAATATACTATATTGGTCACTATATACATAATTTGTATTATCATTAGAGAAGGGCGAATTGATTCATGGAATTCGTTCCGAACGTTAGTAAAACTTCAGTTTGGCACGAATCCGAAGTTTATGGTGACTCATTGGACTGAATTTACATTTTTTTTTTACTAAAATGGCCCCATTTTTACCCCATATATGGGTCCCAGGAGGAGGAGGGATCGTGGGTGGTATGGGGGTCCCAGGGACACCTACTAGATGGGGTTTAATTAGTAGTGCATCCCTATTGCCTCCATTTCTGCCTATCTGCCTGGAAATAGCTGCTTTTAACACAATTCGTCACAAATAAATTCGGGACAAACTGAACTTTTGAGAAATTCACCCATCCCTAATTATCATACAGTTTAGTTTGTCTGTAAAGAGATATTATCATTAATAATATTTGTTTGGAATAATTAAACTTAATCAGGGCTGGGCCGTGGGGTAGGCAGCCACCTAGAGCACAGCAGAAGGGGGCACTATCTTGGTGATCGCCACCCTCCTTACCCCTATACCTACCTACCTCCGAGGCCCAGCTGTCTCTACTGTAGCGCTTAGCTGTGGGGGCAGCACAGAGTGAGAGGGGTGCTATGGGGCAAGTAGCTCAGGGGAAAGGGGGGAAGGAAAACAGCATGGAGGGGGGCAGCAGGGGAAGGAAAGCAGCAGAGAAGGGGGGACAGGGAAAACTTTACCTTTAAGAACTTTTTCTTTGGGGGAACACCCTAATGAAATGGCCTGCGAATGCCTATGGGGATTATACAGGGTCGAGGGGGAGCACTTGAGGATGACATCCTACTAGGAGCACTGAGGAGTAAGACACCTGCACTCTTCTACTACTTCTATGCAGAGGTGATGATGATCTGATTTTAATCCCCTGAGCTCCCAGACAGAGCAGCGTACAGAGGATAAGAAACAAATCATCGGGCAGCCTCTGCAAATAAGTACTACTAACCTACTAAGCGGTTCAGCAGTCTGAGAGTGGGATTATGCATTTGTATCAGTCATCAAGGACTTGAGGGGGGGGGGCAACTTAATCTTATTGCAGTTTTCAGCTGGCAGTCATCTTTACCTGTGTTTAGTTAACAAAATGAGCTCCATTCCATATCTCTGCCTCTTAGAGCATTCTGTAAATTCCTTATTACAGTGAATCGGTCAGAAAACATCCAGCTGTTATATTTAATCTTCCCAGTGGGTACCAGAAGGTAATTTTTTAAACATTTATTTTTTATAGTGATGTTTTATTGACTATATGTGTAATGGTGCAAGATAGATCACCTAGCATTACCTTACAAGATTACCAAACTGATTTGAATATGACTGTTTGCTTTTTTTAACAGTTTCACATTTTTTTTTTATAAATTAACAAATGCTGCGATAGTTTCAAGCTGTGCATATCTCTTTCAGGTGCTGATCTACGAAAGATCTACGAAAGAAAGTTGTTTGTGATGGAACTTACCACTGATTGATTCATCTTGCCTCAAATCTGACATGGCAACTTTAAAAAGACTGTTTTTAGGCAGGCGGTTTCTCCACTGGAAGCTTGGGGTAGTAATGCTTGTGTTTTTAGGTTTTCTATTTCTAATTCACAAAGAAGTTGTTGATTCTGAACGGGATGACCTAGGGATCCAGAGAGGTTCTCGTGGGAAGAAAAATATGTTGGACATGATGATGGACGCTGTGAACAATATTAAAGACGCAATGCCAAAGATGCAAATAATTGCCCCAGTGAGGCAAAATGACAATGAAGGCAAGAGGCCATGTTTGCCTGGGTATTATACAGCTGCAGAGTTGAAACCTTTCCTAGAGAGACCTCCACAGGACCCTAATGCCCCTGGAGCATCAGGAAAAGCATTTAAAATGGACACTCTGTCCTCGCAAGAGGAGAATGAGAAAGAGCAAGGGGAGAAGAAACATTGTTTTAATGCTTTTGCCAGTGACAGAATCTCCCTTCATCGTGACCTGGGCCCAGACACAAGACCACCTGAGTATGATGTTCACATTCATATTATATGATAATAAAATAACTGTATGTTTAAAAAAAGTGATCATGATCATTGCAACTTTATAAGGGAAGAGTTATGGTGATCACTTTCTAGGATTAGGCTGGCAGAAAATCAGGTCTAGATACACACACCTTTCAAGGTTAGACATGCCTCTGTGGCTTCCCAGCTGCAATTACTAGAATTAACATGTCTTATTTTGGGCTACCAATTTTTCCACCTCTGCATTGATCAGTTTCAACCCTTTGCTCTGATAATACATGTTTTCATATGTAATTCAGCCTAATTCTCAACAGCAGCTTCCTTCAGTCAGCCATTTACTGTCCTTAAGATACTGGGCATCATAGTTCAAGAACAGCTACAGACAGATTACACAGAGTATCACCACAAAACTTAAAGTGGAATTGTCACCAGAATCTTAATTCTCCTGAGGGGGACACAGGGTACCAGCTGAGCTGGTTGCTTGTTAGAAAAGTTAAAATATATTTGGTACACTGGTTTGCAGTCCTATGCACCCAAAGATAGCAGAATGTTTACAATTTTGCCCATTCAATCTGGTTCTTCCATGGTTTTTTGGAAGATCCAGCTGGAGGGGCCTTGGAGAGATAGATGTTGGTAGAGGGTCCAGGGAAAATAAGGTCACTGTTCAGGTTTCGCTGAACCAATGACTTTGGTGACAGGTCCTTAAAGTTTATTATTCTCTGTCATAAAAGACCCGGTTGTCTTACAGTTATTATCTATTTCTGTCCATTTTGCTAGATTTCTTTGTTTAGAGCTCTAGTCAAAAGATTTGGTAAAATTGCTTGAACCATTGATTTTGTACCAAGAAATATACCATCCCTCACAAACACAAAGAGGAAAATCCATCAACTGGAGCAGTCATATACATATGTATAGTAACTCATAGCAACAAGTCAGTAATATTCATTGGTATAAAGGAGCTAAAATGATGAAAACCAACCTTTCATTGGTTGCTTTGGGTTACTAGAACTCAGTAAAGTAATGAATCCCACTAATTGTGTTTTAAAACCATAGTGAATATCTTTTCCCCGTAACTTAATTGCACATTGTTTTGAGATGTAAACAAAGCCTGTTTATAGTTTTTTTTTACAATATCCATTTCAAGAACCAGTAACAGCAGAAAAAGACAAATGGGGGTAATTCTGGAAAGAGTGAAGTTACCTTGCGATGCTTCTCATCAGTTCACCGAGACGGGTATGCGCTCCCTGGTCTCCTGCAAGCGGAGATCGGCGAACGCTTTAAAGGTACTTCGGCTCACCTCATGACCACTCGAGTCGCCTCGCCGAGCCGAAGTACCTTTAAAACGTTCGCTGATCTCTGCTTGCAGAAGACCAGGGAGTGCGTACCCATCTCAGCGAACTGATGAGAAGCATCGCAAGGTAACTTCGCTCTTTCCTGAATTACCCCCAAAATTTCATTTGGATTGAAAAGTAAGTTATTCCTTACGATTAGTACATGTTTTATATTTCTTTGTGATTGTTTTATTTCTTTCATGGGAGTCATTTATCTGTGTATATTTTTAAAATGCTCCAGAAAGCCAAGTTTATAAAATATAATAGCACCTAGCAAAAACCAATCAGGGCATCCACTGCATAAGAATAACTACCATGCCAGTTTTAGAAATAGTAAGTATATGTGCAGCATGCCACAATTCTGAATCAGGAATATGGTTTCCTAAAAATTAGACAAACCAAATAGCTTTAGCTTGGACCTTTTATACAAGACATCCACTCTGCTTCTGAGAGAGTTAACCAGTGCAGATACCTCCTTTTAGAAGTTGGTTCTCTTTCTTGCCTAGACCCCTGTATGCTTCAATTCATTCAGCTTTACCACTTGAACAGTACAGTGAGATACTGGAAGGGAAAGATTAGCAGTAACTTTAGAAACAAATTGTAACAGGTCATCTCAACCATGATATCAAGTGTTGTGCCTTCAGGTGCATCCAACTTAATACCCTGATAGTTATATTCAATTATATCTGATCACTGTGCAAAACTAGTCAATACTCTGCAACTTGATACCATAGGGAAAATTCTTTCCACCCTGAGGTGAGTATTTAAATTTGCACTGTAGTGCACTAAAAAGTCTGTCCGTATGTCATTGACTATTTCTTTAATATTCTGTAATGATGAGCATTTTTCAGGAAATCTGCAGTACCCTAAGCTTGCCCACTGGTCAAGTTGTTGGAGTTACTACAGTTTAGATGACATTTTAGGGCAATATAAATAAAAATATACCTACACATATAGATAGTGATAAGAAAACTGGGTAGAATTATCTAATGCACAATTTTAACAGTCATGACTACTTTGGGATCTTCTAGCTTTTATCAAGCTGAATATCTGATTATCACAGAGCAACGAAGAATTTTAAGGGTAACAAAATCAGGAGGCTGGTTGGCATTAGGATGCCAACAAACCTGATATTAAATTTCAGAAATGTTTGTGTAGGTTTTACCTTTAGGTTCTATGTGGCAGATGTGAGTTTTGTCTGGTGCTTAAAGACTCTGTATTTAACCCAAGTCCTTCCTTTTAGTATGTAGGATGCCAGTAAGACTCATGCTTTAGGTTCCCTTGAAGGTCTAAATTTTATTTAATAAACAAGCTGCTGCTGGTTAAATATTTAAGCTTTTTTTTTTAAAATTCAGTACAATATATATTTTGGATTTTTAGAATTTCCATTATTCAGGGGTGTGTTTATCAAAGGGAGACTAGGTTGTTTTTCTCAAAATTCTCTTAAAAACTTTATCTTCAAGTGAACTGTTAGATATTTTTTGAAGAGTTGAAGAAAAATATTCCCCCCCCCCACTTTATAAATTACTCCTTAGTGTCTGTGTTATTGATGTAATTTATATTACCGAAATTGTCATATTCATAACTTGCAGGTGCATTGAACAAAAGTTTAAACGTTGCCCTCCTCTGCCCACAACAAGCATTATAATCGTGTTTCATAATGAGGCATGGTCCACCTTGCTCAGAACTGTCTATAGTGTCATGTACACTTCTCCTGCGATTCTTCTCAAAGAAATCATTTTGGTGGATGATGCCAGTGTAGATGGTAAGCAGTTTGATTTTCTAGTTTCTACTTATATTTCCATCCAAGATTAAATAAGACAACCACAATGTGTTGACCTGCTAGAGAGAAGCTGTACAATGTATATAGTAACATTTTTAGGTTGGAAAAAAGACATCGGGGCGAAATGTATTAAAATTGAAAATCGCGATATTGCAATATCGATAATGCTGATATCGAATAATTTTTACCGATATCGCAATATCAATATTACCAATATCGAATTTCCAGCAATATTATGGATTTTTTCTATTGAAATGAACAGATTAAACATTTCGATAAACTTCCGATATCGGCAATATCGATATCGCAATTTTCGATTTTATTAAAATTCACCCCTCAGGATTCTCTCAAGTTTATCCAGGCTTTCCATCAAAGAGATGAGAAATTCTTTCCAGATCCCATTCTTGGTGACTAGATTAAACTCTGGATTGAACACTACTAGATTTATTATTCAAAATTAGAAATGCTATTTCTTGATACGCATTCAGTCTATTTTTAGCCCGCAACTAAGTAAATCCCATTGTTAGGGAATTCTACAATGTAACTGCTCATAGGAGTATAGGATGCTTTCCTGCTCTGATGGTAAATCTATCTTTCTTCCAGTTTCAGTGGATGTCATTGTATCATGTACACATCCTAGGAAAAAAAAGTTTATTTTATAAATCCTTCTACTGACCTTCTATATATTTGCAAAATACAGTATGTCTATAATGCTGTAATCAACAGCACTGAAATCAGTAGAAGCACTTGATCCTAGACCCAATAATGAATATGTCAGCAGCTGAGCTAAACGATTTGAAAGCTTCAAGCTATGCATAAATGCAAACATAAAGAAAATTTATTTATTTTTTATGTTCAGAATAAGCATCTTTTATATTTTTATTTACTAAAGGGACATTAAAAGTATTTTATAGTAAAGGCAGTAAAGTAGTTCCAGAGATTGGTTGTTACCCTTACCCAAGAAAAACAGAAATACCGTAGTAAAGTGAAAGCAACATCCATGGTATTTCTAGCAATTTAATGATGATTATTACAAACAGTCAATGAGGATTCCACTGGGTCTGTAAGTAATTGCATAAGCTAATTTACTTTGCCCAAGCTCCACAGCAAATCATACACCAAAAGCTTACCAAAAGCTAAACTCTTATCTTCTGTCCATATGTTCAGTCCTTGACATGATGATCGGTAATAAACTTTTTCTCTACATAATGCCATTTAAGTGTTTTTGGGATTATTTCCTTGGCATTGCCTGCAAAATGTTGTTGTTGATATTGGTGACTCACTCCTGTTCAGAATGGCATTGGTGCCCACTGGACATTTATATAGTGTACCACACTGGGCATACTCATCACACAGTAAAGCACAATGCCATATCGTAGAGAAGACTCTAACAGGAAACTTTGCATTCACATAATGTTGCTGCCCATATGAAAATATACCTTAATTCCATGCCCACCTTTACATACATGGAGGCTATGTGGTTTAATTATCATAATTTCCCTCTAAAGAAAAGAGAGAACAGGCAAGTGAACGATGCCTAATAAATTGGGAATATTCCACCTTGAAATATTCTATTTTAAGAATCTAGTTGTAGTATTCTTTAAATATGAAATCAATGCAGGGCAATCAATTAAAATATTAATCTTTTTCAACATTGCAGTACCATAAATGTTGTATATAATGAGCTTTGTTGTCAGACACACCCCAAGGCAAGGTTCCATGTTAATGTGCATTCTCTGAATACCATACTTTAAGAAAAAAAAACCGCATTGTGTGTATTATCCTCTGTTGCAGTCTGTGTGGAACATTTCTAGTGATCCTCCTGTACCAGTGAGGTGTAAGGTTTTTAATATCTTATACTGAGATCTAATTTAAAATATAGAATGCTTGTTTTGTTCTTACATTAACAGTTCACTTTGAGCTCTGAAACAGCTAACAAAATCTGTTTCAAGATAAGTAATTTTTTCACATACAGTATGTACAACAATGCTAAATTTTCTAACATCGCTAACAAAAAGAAAAACAACTCTGATTGCTTTCACAGATTATTTGAAAGATGAACTGGACAAATATGTGAAAACGTTCCAAATTGTCAAAGTTGTAAGACAAAAAGAAAGAAAAGGCCTTATTACTGCTCGTTTATTAGGTGCGTCTGTAGCCACAGGAGATACCCTCACTTTCTTGGATGCACACTGTAAGTATCTCAGTATGTGGAGTAATGATATTACCCTCTGGTGCCTACATTTCCCATACTTTTAGTGGGCCTATTACATCTGTTTATATACATACTGGGTCAGTGCTGTTGATATGGACCTATGCCTACTGCCTACATATATGTACGTGTTAATGTGCTCACATGCTTATAAAGTTCTGAATTAACAGGTTTCTAATACTGTATTTGTGATCGTGTAGCAGAAACTAGTATTCTGATCCGTGCATGAGTTTACATATTTCCGTGTAACCTTGGGAGAAACTTGAGTTTTAAATTATTATTTGAAGTCAATTTTGCTATTTTGTCAGTTTTATATGATGATTCAGAAGGTGTACAGATTTTCATATGGTTCTAAGCCATTTCAAGAATTTGGGGTATGAAAATAGGGGGAAGGGGTGGGGGGAGGGGGCACAGTTGTTTTTTTTTTTGTGTTTTTTTTGTTTTTTTTGTTTTTTTTTTTTCCCCCTGCATAATTCTTTTTTCTTTTGGACTATTACTATCAGTAATTTCTGACAGCCGAACATCATCATCTAGTGATTTCAGTTCAGCTGAATACAGAACGAGTCTTCTGTTAATCTTTTTTTCTACATTTGTGGTTCTAATTTGTTCTACATTTGGTACAGCCAATCTTTATCTCTTTATATACCACTCAGAACTATTATTTTAACTTGAAGGAGCTTACAGTATAATCAAGGACTAGGCAAAGCCTTAACAGCCTCAAAATGCCATAATTTTGTCTGCAGACTAATAATTACATGGGTAAATGAATGATTGAGCACCTGATAATTGTAAATTATCACATTCAACTATCTAATTTTCAGTCATTTCTGCTTTTATGGTAATGTTCATTTTTCTGTCTTCTTTGCTAGGTGAATGTTACTATGGTTGGCTTGAACCCCTTCTGGCAAGAATAGCAGAAAATTACACTGCAGTGGTCAGCCCAGACATTGTGACCATTGACCTGAACACATTTGAATTTAATAACCCCTCCCCCTATGGAAATAATCACAACAGGGGTAATTTTGATTGGAGCCTGTCATTTGGATGGGAATCGCTTCCTAGTTCAGAAAACAAAAGAAGAAAAGATGAAACCTACCCAATAAAGTAAGACAAGTCAAAAATCCTTGAGTTTGAGAAAACAAATATATTTATTATTTATTTATATAGAGAAACGTCTCCAGTAGTGCTGTATAAAGCAAGTGGTACTTAGATAACATGTTACCCACTGAGTAGGAGTGGGGAAAGACATAATGTATGGGGAATCTAATGGAGAGAGAAATCATTGTTTATTCAGAGATAATTGCTTACAGGACAATTGTTATATTTTGTTTGTGATGGTCAAAGGAGGTTAAAATATCTAAGGAGTAAGGTTGTAGTTCTACTGGAAAAAGTAGGTTTTAGGGATTGCTTGACTAGTTGCACACCTTCAGAGTGTCTGAAGATGAGTTTAAGCGGATGTATACAGTGCAACAGAAGTCCTGAACGTCTGGCTAGAAAGATGTGATTAAAAAGGAGGAGTGTGTGTGCGCAGAATGGGGGTTAGGGCTGTGGAAGAACTGTGAGATAACATCAGTAATGTAGTAAGGGGCTTCACTGCTTATTTCTTTAGGATGACTTCACCCTGCCTTTGTACACTACTGATAAAGAATGGAACTAAAATGTTAATTGGGAAAAACTAGATCACAATTCTAATTTATAGTTCGGTAGGCAAAAAACATTAGATTACCACATGTTTTAAAGCAGGCAGATGTACTAAAATAATAGCTTTCTGAGATGTAAATCTTAAAGGGACAATCACAGTTTTTGTTTATGCACACTGTATAGTAAAACAGATTGGAAGTGTGAAAAATTGCATTCATTCTGAAATTTAATTTTTTGCAGAGAGATGGTTTTAGCCGTATTAGTCTAATTAGTAATTTTTGCAGAGCATGGGACATTGAAAATAGTGGAAGATGAACCACTAGATATACTTATAAGTTTAAAAAGCACCCTTATGGTCTACACTTGGTGCTTGAAGTTTATTGTAGCAGAAAACATCATGCACTATCTTGGATTACCCTTTCAGCTGATTTAGTGGTAGTAGAGGCCAATCACACTAAATCAGGATAAATTATATTCATTGTGTATATGCTAGCAGTGGACAGTGCTGTCTGTAATTACTCACACTGCTGGTGTGGAGCAGGAGGTGGCGCTGTTAAGAATTTGAATGAGGACCTTGCTCATTGTTTAGGAGCTGCTCCTGGAGTTCTTTTAGCAGCAGCAGACATTTATGGTATTTTAATTAATTGCATTGGAAGCAAGCAGCACAATATGAAATGTCTGTTACATGTTTTAGCTTTTCATTACGGATAAGGCTCACATTTTGCAACAAAAAGCCTAAAATTCTTTATTTTGCTTGTAATCACAAGTCTACTGTTTGAAACTTTAGTAGTTTTGAGCTGTAAACCAAACATTTATTAATGTTTTAAACTTCACTTTTGTGAATTAGTTAACAATAGACAACAGTTTGCCGTTTTATGCAGCGCTTAAGTTTACAATTGTGCGCACTAGTTGAATTCTTTAGGTGTTTTCATAATAATTTGCATAAACATGTTCAAGGTGGCAGATTGCAGTGAATCATTAATAAATTCTATGAATTCGGATCCAGTGTCACAATAACATTATACATTTATATTTATTACTACATACTGACAAAACTCAATAATCTCAAACAAATAAGGGCAATTGTCTCTATTTTTGTTGATTTATTGTCACACATTGCAGATCATCACCAAAGTGTATTGCATCCTCCCTTGTGTCTTTTGGTAGTCACTTGATATGTTGCAGAATTGTTGGTTATTCTTATATTGTCGCTTTCTTGTATGTAGTCAATTGTGACCATCAGCAGTTCACCATTTACTGGTAGTCACCTTCTGATTGGTGGCAACTGGTTACTAGGCATCAGTAAACAATTGTCCCTGATAATGAATTTCTTTGATTCGACTTTCTTTTTCAAAATTGGTCATGCTTCTATTGCGCTGAGTTTATCCTTATATCTACACGGACAATTCCTGCTTTAGCAGGTTAAAATAAGTTAAGCGCTTAGCAATTGAATACTGTTCAGCACAGAGGGAAATCCAAGATACTGGTCATGACTCAAGGTGTCACAGTTTACTTTATTATTTCAGGCAGCTGGTGAATAAAGTAATGGGGCTTTTTTTTTCCTTTGATAATTATAGTGGTTAGCATTGCTGTCGGCTAACCTCTCCTATGGTATTAAATCTACACGCTGCTTTATTTCTTTATATCATTGCAAGATGCATTGTTCATAAACCTGTTCATGAGTGAAACCCTGGATTAAGGGGGTAATTCAGGAAAGATCGAAGTTACCTTGAGAAGCTTCTCGCCACTTTGCCGAGTCGGGTATGCACTCCCTGGTCTCTTGCAAGCGGAGATCAGCGAACGCTTTAAAGGTACTTTGGCTTGGCGAGGCGACTCGAGTGGTCGCGAGGTGAGCCGAAGTACTTTTAAAGCGTTCGCTGATCTCTGCTTTCAGGAGACCAGGGAGCGCGTATCCGACTCGGCGAAGTGGTGAGAAGCATCGCAAGGTAAGTTTGATCGTTCCTGAATTACCCCCTAAATTGTTATGTACTTACCATGTCTGTATTATAACTGTATTGTTGGATTGTACAGTGCTGCATAACCTTGTGGCACTTTA
>WMED01007729.1:0-17422 GCA_019650415.1 Pipa parva
CAAGCTGCAGAGGAAGAAGAGGATTTTTGGCAGTTATCGTTATCGGGTAAGTAAAAAAAAAAATTGCGATATCTTTTTTTTTTAATATATCGCACACCCCTATTTTGGGTAGGTCCTTCTTAAAAAAAAAAAAAAAAAATTGAAAGAAAAAATCTATTCTGCTGTAAAGAGGACTGAGATATGAGGCCTGACACTCTGTAGATTTTGCCACTGCTTTAATTTAATTGACATGGTAGCACTGTTAGTGCTATGAGGGGGCCTAACAGTGTTGGACTCTGTTGCATTTTGTAATTTGATGGGTTGTATTTATGCTCCATAAACAACTCCGCCAACTTATTTCTTATTTTTTTGCCTTTAGTATGTAAACTTTGATCTCTTCATTGCATCTATGGAATTTCTAATTGTAAAAAAAGTGTTGAGATTTAGAAGTTTATCTGTGTTGCTTTGGATAATGAGGAAATTTCACTTATGAACATAATTTGGTCTCTTCATTTCAGAGTTCTCTACTTATTGCCAAGTATACATTTCCAACTAGGCTTTGCTAAACTTCTGATACAAAAATAGTTCATTTACGCTGTTAAACTGTGTTGTAATGGCTGTCCAACACACACAGCTGGATTCCTGAAGCATCTTCTCATCATGGAATGCATTCTGTTCTTGCACAGCTGGTATATCAGAGTTACAGCCTCCCAAAGCTGACTCCAATAACTGTTCTTCAGTGGTTTCTCTTCTTGTATAATGAGCATGTTTGAAAAGCTATCAAATCACAATGTGTGTTATAATTCGTGTGTGATTGATCATGCACCAAAAATTCAACAACTGTAATTACTGTGCCCTAACAGTCAACTTGGGCAAAGTAACTGCTATACATTCCTTTGTTATACGAAATTTTAAACATATATATAAATAAACTGTATATACTGTATACTAAAAATGTTCCACAATGCAAGAACCATTTAGGCGAAATTTTAGACATTCTTGTAAAGTTAGTGCGTTTTCAAAGAACCATACATGTCTTCCAGGGACACCAAGCAAGAGTTAGATTAAACATGATGGGAGTTAATGCAATTTCTGTACAGTTTGATTTCTGTAAATCAAAAGAGATAACAGACGCTTATTCAGAATTCTTATCTATTATTGATGATACACACAATGAATCCACCTTTCTTCTAGATTGTCTATAAATTGAGCAAATATGCTACATTGTTATGTATTAGACATGCTATCATTCTTCTGTATTCATTCTTTAGCCTAGGTAAACAACCTCCTGAAATTTGTTTTTCTTTAGGAATTTCAGTATCACAAGGACAGGCATGTTCATGTTGTGCAAGGCAGATTGTTCAGAAGTATGTTTCTAGCCAATCCTATGCAGTTATGTAGAACATATTTTGTTCCTGTCAAGAAACAATCACACGAGCAACTCAAGACGGGCTAATACAGGTTCTGACAATCGCAGCAGTTGAATGTCCTTACATGGCAAATTTCAAAGGTTGATGGAAAAATACATATGTATATCACACATAACTGTGAAGCTGTAAAACGTATACTTATACCCATGATAAAATGCAGAGCTCCGTGGTATAGTTTATGGTAGTAGAGGAAAGATTCTTGTACCGACATCTGCTCTTTTTCAGAAAATAATTTCTTTACTGATTTATTCCTTACAGTAAGGAACAGGGAGCAGGTCTTGGATGTTAAGCACTTGAAAATGAGCAGTGTATTTACATTGCTTGAACTGACTGGAATCATATGCTATTACATTCTTATTTCATGAATGTCTCCTTTAGACTGCAGCACAGAATGTATTCTTTACTAAATAAAGGCACGTTATCATCCATATAAAAAAAATAAAAGTATATTAATACTAGAAAAAAGTAGACGTAAAGTATGAAAAAAGTCACTTTACAGTGGTTGAAAGTGGCCCAGGGCAGATTTTGCTCTGGAGGCCTTACTGATGTATGCAATACCTGTGCAAGCTATGTGTATAATGATTTAACAATCTGAGAACAGAACTCGTATCACAAACTTTTGTATCTATCACTGCAGCCTGGAAAAGCCTTATAGGATGAGCTGGCAAAATTCTTGAAATTAAAAATCCTCCCAGAGCAGATAAACCAAATCTATGCACCTTTTAAAATAGTCTTTGGGTCAGGTAACAGCTGCCTTCCCTGCCACTATGGAACAAGTACCCCTGATAGCGCTCTAAACGGAGGGAAAACAGTATATTGGTAGCATCATTGGGATTATTTCAATGCAAGACATATGCACTGATGGTATTCTAAAACTGAAAGCTTGTAATCTCATCCTAGTCAGAGTAAAATTATTATAAGAAGGTCTACACGCTGGTTGGCAACTTGAGTCAAAAAAGAACCTGAATTAAAATCTTTATGTTTATGAGTAAAGCCGCTATCCGAAAAGGGGTTTTAAAGCACATACGTTTTGGTGTTATCTCTGTACATATTACTACAGAGTCATGTATTGAATTTCAATCCTAATATTATGAAGGAATAGTAACATGTAGTGACTTGTCTGAAAAACTAATCTGCAGCCTATGTTGATGTATATTACAAGTCTCCACAATCTGTATGAATTACTGAGAATATTAAGAATAAGAATTATTGAGATACTGAAACACTAAAATACAAGTTTCATTTGATTAGAGAGTAGTTTAACTTAATGTGATCATTAAAGGAAAACTAAAGCAAAAAAAAATTAAAAAGAATTATTAAAATACTTGCCTTATACAGAGTCGATTGATTCCAGTCACAGCATGAGCTGTGCTGTAATTAGCCGGCAGCCGAAGCTTCCCCTGATGCCTCCTTCACAGCGCGCTGACTGACTGAGAAGCCAGCGTACAGCTTCTTCTTCTCCTTCCCCGGGCCTCATACATCATCACGCTCATTGAGGGGAGCGTTCTCATTGGCCCCTGTTATGAACGTGATGTTTAAGCCCTTTTTCGCCCAAGTTGAAACAAGGTGGGAAGAGCTTCACTCTGGCTGGCAACCAGCAAGTGCTGTGAAGGAAGCATTGGGTGCTGGCTAATTACAGCACAGCTCATGCTGTGACTGTAATCTATCGGCTCTATATAAGGTAAGTATTTTAATAATTCTTTTTTTATTTATTTTGCTTTAGTTCTCCTTTAACATTTTCTTTTCTAACAACTTTTTAATTAACCGGCTATAAAATGTTTCTTTGCATGCTATATGAAGAAAACCTTTAAACAATATGTTGTGTCAAACAACCGTGAGAACAAGTGCAACTGTCTATAGTAAAATGCCGTCGGTGCATTTGTCGTGTTTCTTCTTTATTGCACTTAGTAGAATGCTTCATTTAGAACGCTGGTTAGTCTGCTGTATTATTCAGATGTGATACCACCTACCCACCTTAACAGGAACTTTCATGTAGCTATGAATAACAACTATGTTTGGAGGCTGTTAATGCCGGTTTCCTATTATTTGATGAGCCAAGTGTGATAAAAACAGAAACACACACAACTATTCTTTTTCAGTAATAGCTATGGTAAATATATCTGTTGGTCGCAAACCCCCTTTTATCTCTTTGTGTTAGTTAGTGGCCTGTTTTGGAAACCTCTAACGGAGGAAGTGTAACTAACAATGATTTATCTTGCAAGTTAACCACAGCAAAGGAGTCACAATGCATTCCTCAGTCATTGTGTTAAAACTACCAAACCTCTAACCAGCCAAGGACCGAGGTGTGCGCACATGAAATATATGTCTGTGCATCTGTTGTGTTTGAGGTACAATGACTATCATTGCCAAGGAAGTGTGTAGGACTTCATTGACCTGATGGAAACAAACAAGCTAGATTGTTTCTTTGACTCAGTTTTGTATATTTAATCCAGTTTCTTTTTTTTCAAATTTGAATTCATTGATTTATTCTGAAAAACTCTAAATATCAGGGCTTGTATTGTAAGAGCTTCTATGTATTTTTCAACCACGCTGTATGCATTGACAGTTGATTGTTTTTTGTTTTTGTATCTGAAATTACAAATTTTGTTTTTTTCTTGCATTTGGTTTATCTACATCCTCAGAAAAAGGCTCTCATGACTGCACTGGTGAAAACAGTTTACGTCTTACTGTGACAAGTTCCCATGTGTGCGTTTCCTCACATGTGGCAAAAGTTAAAAATTAAAAAAACACTTCCAGCTTTGTCACAAGGCATTTCAGAGTAAAGAAATCTGTCTGCAGGTGTTTTCTCTTGGTGAAAATCCTGGTGACAAAGCTGGTTAGTGAATTGGGGCTTAGGCCAGGATGTTACTAGGTGTTTTTTTTGTGTTTGCCACAGGCAAGAAAACAGTAGTGTTGTGTGTTGCTTTTAAGTTCTTTTTCGCTTTCTCTCAGTTCTTCTCTGTTCGTGATTTGGCATCTGTAACTTTTCTCTCTGAGCTGTCAGAGCTCTCCACTACAAGCCACTGTAAAACCGAGAACTCTGGCAGCTATTATGTAAGCCATATTGCTTACCAATTGGGGGTTTTAGCTAGCCACAGGCTGGCTGGAGTTATCATGTAAACCAGCCTGTAACATTGGCTTCCCTTTAAACTTTAGAAGCCCTCCTATGGTGTAAATATGATGTAACCTTTTAGAGACCACATTTCTAAAATAATTCTCTCTTCTTGAAATGTCAGCATCAGAATTTTATGAAAGTATCAAACATGTTTCAAGTGCTTGAAAGGGGGCTTTACATTTACATAGTGTTTTTGACTATGTTTGTCAAATACCTATGATTTAATTGAAGGCATTATAATCTTTTTTTTTTAAAGGAGAGCTATAGTCAGATTACATCTTTACATATGCAGTACTATACCTTAGTGAGAAATGTCTCTCCCCAGTAGATGCTTCATGTGAAGCTGGTTGATTTATTACAGAGCCCTGAAAAACTCCCACACCAAGAAATGTGTGTGATATAACTGCTAAACACCAGGAGAAAAAGCTGCCTGACTGCTATTGGTTAAACAGTGTGCTGACCTTTTGGCCTCATCAGTCATGCTTGATTACATTCCTGGAATGCAGGAGATTAACTTGGGCGCACGCATTACATTACACATAAGCAAAAATGTCCAGGGGGGAGGGTACCCTTTCATGGAAAACTGGCTGGTACACGTCACACACACATTTCCTGGTACGGGAGTTTTCTAGTGCTGGTTTATCTGAAGCAGGATAATTTTTTACACATCTACTGAGGAGAAACGCATCTCACTAAGGTATAGTACTGTATATTTAAAGATTTAATCTGACTATAGTTCCCATTAAACAGTAATCTGCAGTAAACACCCTCTTTGAGCTGCCTTACTATGTTTTATTCAGGAAAGTCAGTTTAATCTTTACATATTTTCATTTTCCACCATACAATTTTAATATTGATGTATTTTAATGTCATTTCAGCAGCACTAAAAGAATACTACTGTGTGCATATGTAGCTTAGCTATTTTCTTGTTTCTTTTCAAAAGATGGACCAGTTGTCAGATGAAGACCATGACCATGGTGCTGAAGAAGACAGTGATAAGGAGGACCAGGACCTGGATAAGATGTTTGGTGCCTGGCTAGGAGAATTGGACAAGCTGACCCAGGTGAGATCAGGGGTGTGAATTTTTTTTTTTTTTTTTTTTAATGTTTTTTTATTGCCCTACTGCCAGACTGTGCTAATTGCTGACTTGCTGAGTAACAGCAGGTATATTTAAACAGATAATGGTTGTATGACTGTATTAAAAATTGGAGTAAAATGCTTCTGTAATCTGTAGCACAAGAGCATAACCTTGTCTTAAACAATGAACTGTTAATCCAGATAAAAGTATCATATAATACTACAGTATTCATCCTGTAATCTGCAGTGTTCACATATTCTGTATTTGCTCTCCCTTCTCAGGCTGTCACATTACTTGGAATGCTGACAAGCTGAATGCACAGATCAAACAGGTTCTGCTTAACTGACTCCTGCTATCCTCTGCTGTGGTTAAGGCTGGTGTCATACTGGCTGTTTTGTAGCTGGGTTATGGTATAATCCATACACTCTATTTTTGTTTTGCACCATGGACAATAATGAACCTAATTAAGAACAGCTCAGCTGCAAAACAGCCAGTATGACACTGGCCTTACTGTCGCCTTTTACATTATGTAAAGTTAACAAATACAATGGCAGAGACTATGGGGGTTATTCACTAAGGTGCGAATTTGACTGTCGAATTCGCAAACAGCGGATTCCCATAGCAAATCCGCGACAATTTCCCCATTGTAAAGTCGCAACAATTTTTTAATGTTAAGATTGCGACAATTTTCCAATAATAAAGTCACGACTGCGACAATATTCTCATTATAAAGATGCAACAGTAGCAGCCTATTGCAACTGTCTTTATGTGGTGAATTCGCACCTATACACAACAATTCATACTTTAGTGAATAACCCCCTATGACGGCTAAGACAGCACTTGCTAAACACCACTTATTTGCTCATTTAAAGATAAAAAAAAAAATTGAATGTGTAGAGAGATTTTTTTTCTACCCATACTTCTTTCTGTTTTTAATAAAATCTATATTTGCTCCTTTATGCCTAAAGAAAGATACAAACTCTTAAAGGAGAACTAAAGTGCTTCTATTTCAAGGGATGGAGGCAGCCTTCGGGAGTTCTGCCTCATCCTTCTTGCTTCATCCTGCAAGTTCCAGTGTCAAGATCCAGCAGCACTTTCTTCTCTCTTCTCCCGGTGCAGAAGCAGTATTGGGAACTCCGGCAATGAAAGAGAGGAGGCTGACCTGTAGATGGATCGTGACACCGGAACCAGCAGGATGAATAGTGGCCAATGCAAGAAGAAGGAGAAGGCAGCAGAAAACAAGATATCCCAGGCTCCCTCCCTTTCCTTTTAATTCAACTTTAAATGCACCTGCCCTCAGGGTGTTAGAAAAATAGTTACAGAGTGGTACATAAAGGACCGGTAACACCAGAAAGTGACAAAAAGTCCATTTGAATTGGAAGGACAGTTATTTCTAGACAGCATCTTTAAAAAAAAAAATCTTATCCTTGAAGTTGAATCTCTGATTTGCATTGCTGTTTTATTTCTCTTTCACGATTGCAGCCAACTTTTATCTGTTATGTAAACAATGCCCCTACTCTATACCAGTTGTTTTTATTGATCTCTATTCTCTACAAATTTATGAAGTACCTCAGAAAGGCCAGATTATAAAAGGTGGATGCAGTCGACAAACAGAAAAGGACAACACAATGCAATGCAAATGAAGGAGATCCGCTTTAAAGATGGCAAGAATAACTGCCAGTCCAAATTAAATGGCAGTTCTCTATTTCTGGTGTTGCTGATCATTTAAAATAAAAAAATATATATATACCCTAGGTATCGGCAGTCTGCTTTCTTTTTATTTTCCTATCAATGTCCAGTAAAATCTAATGATTGATTATTCTGCCCAGAAAGCGTTATTTACCTGCAAGTTTGTATTTAGCGTTGGGGATAAGAGCTACTGGTGTATGCTATCATCATGTACGTTGCCAACTACACCCAAAGCCATCCGTTAAATAGCAGCTAAAGATCAAGAAATATAGCAGAATGGTTCCAGCATTTCTGATTCATATATTAAGAAAATAAAGCATATCTATTACTTGGTAGTCCCCTTGTTTTATGCTTTTCTTTTTTTGACTAATTGTTGGGGAACATCCCACATAACTCAACATATAGTTACATTACTTCTTTCCTTTGCGTCTAGAGTTTGGATACGGAGAAAACAGAAGGTCCAGTCAAGAGATCTCCACTACGCCAAGACACCAACCTTGCCAATTTCTCATATCGTTTCTCTATGTACAACATAAATGGTATCCGTGTTTTCTTTTGTGCTCAATTTTTCTGAGTTTGAGCAGTTTATTTTTTATATATTTTTTATGCGCTACTGTTAAGCGTTTATTATTAGTGACAGAAGTTTACTCCTGATCTGAACTTCAGGTTCCGTTATAGCTTAGTGGAAAAAGCCACCTGGTATTATATGACTGGAAGGATGCTGATGATGAAGGCAGCATGTAAAACAAAAAAAGTACACTCCCCCCTTGGAAGCAGAGAAAGTGGCTTTAACTTTTTCAGAATTAATGGAATTTAATATCTCGTGTGTTAATCTAATGTGTTAATCTAATGTGCTTTACATTACAAGCCAACAACAAGCTGCTAGGTGTTATATGCTAAATGTTCACCATCATTTGCACATAGGTATTCTATATGAATATTTAATACCTTAAGATTACACTTCCAAAGTATAAAATGCTTTGCTTAAGAGTAAGTTATGGTAACTAATATGTATTTTATTAATCTGCAGAAGCTTTAAATCAAGGAGAGACTGTGGATTTAGATGCTCTTATGGCGGATCTTTGTTCCATTGAGCAGGAACTCAGTAGCATTGGGACACATTCTTCCAAGAACACTCTCATTTTCCAGGAGCGCAGACCTTCCCAGAAACCATCTGGCAGTAGAATGACTTCCAAGCAAAGTAGTTTAAAGGGACCGTCTTCCTCCTCTGGGAGGATGCCCAAACCTTCTCATGCCAACTTTTCACTGGACGATATTACTGCACAGTTGGAACAGGCCTCTCTGAGTATGGATGAAGCTGCTAGGCAATCAGTTGTAGAAGATGTGAAGCCTGTTGTAACTACCCATCATCGGAGGACTGCATCTGCAGGTACAGTGAGTGACAGTGACCTTCGCTCGGTTAGTAACTCTTCACGGTCAAGCATCACCTCTGCAGCCTCTAGTATGGATTCCCTGGACATTGATAAAATGACTAGACCTCAAGATCTGGACCTGCTTCAGCAAGGACAGCCCATATCAGAGGTAGGAACAATAATTCTATCATGTGTTCCTATGTTTATATTATCTTAGTTTGCTATACAGTATAAAAATCCCCCTTTATAAATGACAGCAGACAACGCAAGAAGAATGTTCCTCATGTTTCTATTTTTTTGGGGGGTGGGGGAGCTGCCTTGTAGGACATCTACTCAGAATAACATGCAAACACTGAACACAAAACAGCAGTAAAGTGTTAAAGGTGGAGCTAAAGTCACAGATTGACTTGCACGCTAAATGTCAGCCTTTGACTAGCAAATACTCCCTTTAGGTAAGCAGATCAGCTTACCTTTCATCTACCCGTGTCTCCTCTGGGTCCATACACAGATAACTACACTGTGGTATTCCTTACCTTGCTAAACTTATCAACCAGTCTATTACATTCCTTACATTACAAGTTATGAGTACTAAATAACTGGAGGTGGGATCCTGATCCAGGGAATGGGGCCCAGCCAGACAGTCATATGTAGGCTTTTAAGTACCGTCCAATGAAACCGATTATTTTCTGGGCACTGAACAGTGCAACTTGTCAGTTTGCAGTGTGAATAGTGGTGTAAAAAAATATGTACGACGAGCCCTATTTGTCAGTGGGCCCTGCTCCTGGGAGCTTTCAATCTACATAGAAAGAAATATAACTTTTGTTCTTACTTGTTGCTCTCATTCCTGTTATAGCATTAAACATTCTAAGAGAATTGTATCTGTGGAACCATATGATAATATTGTGCATTTAGAACTGGAAAACCGTTTTATAGGCCGGTAAAATCTTTCCCTTGCAACTTTTATTTTCCCATTACTTAAAAGTCTTTAGCACCATCAAGGTCTTTGGCAGGCCAGTGAAAGTGACAATGTGTTCCCATTACATGCGATTGTCTTCAAAGAACATCGTATACTTTTCTTTGGCAATTTCTTTAGCAGGAACAAAAAAATCACTGTTTCCAAATGCTACCAGTTTCCTCTGGACTAGCAATGAAGGACTCTTTTGTGTCCCTCTCTAAAGCAAATTGATCTTATTTCTTTTCAGTGCACATTTGCAGACTTGAGCTGTTGATAACATCAAAAGAAATTTAGTGCTATAATTGTCTCTGGTCTTGAGTCCTGTAACACAGAGGCCCCCAACCGCCAGTCACTGGTAGTGGTCTGTAGGCTACTTGGTACTGAACCACATGGTGGTGATGCGCCTGCAGGAAGTGCATCGTCATCATGCGGACGGCAACATGCACGGACTAAACCAACACCAACACGGTCTCCAGTCCAGCAAAGGTTGGGGACCGCTGCTGGAACATATACTCGCAATACATACATGTATGCTAATTTGTATTTCCCAAGTGTTTTTTTTTTCTGAATTCACACAGCAAGACATTTCTAGTTGTGTCATTTGTGCAGCGCATCCAACTTTGGGGTACAGGGAGTGTTGCTGTGGGGGGCCCCACCAGCTCAGCAAACTAGTAGGGTCCAGCCAGTCATATATAAGCTTCTGGGAACTGTCCAGTGAAGCTGATTAACTTACTGAGCACCAGGCAGTGTAACTGGGTACTTTGCAGTGTAATTGGTGATGTAAAAGAATGTATGGAAGCCCCATGATGCCTGATGGAAGCTGTGTCACTGTGACTGCTACAATGTTAGAGAGAGGGCACACAGGGTAATTAATTGCAGATATGTCTTTAGAGAAAACTATACCTGAACCACTTGCTTTAGTTAACAGTCTTTTCGCTGATAATTTCTATGTATGGAAGTAATGCTCATAGCTAATTTGTCACACGAGTATGATGTCATTGGAAGCTCCAGAGAGCAGTTTAGTAATAGTCTGGGATGACTGCTGATATGCTGTGAATTGTTTTGTTTTTTTAAATCATTTTTCTAATTGTTATAATTCATATTTTCATGTTTTGCTTTTTCAACCTAACTCCCTTGTGTTGCCCTAGCCTTAGGCTTACATCTATCCAGCTGTAGGTATCAACTGGGTTATTGTTTACTGAGGCCTAATGAGCCACAGCAGATATAATTTACTAGTATAGGGGAGCTAGACTAAGGCCAGGTTCACACTTGTGTGCATTGTTTTAAAAAAAAAAAAAAAAAAAAAAATAGCGCATCCCTAAAAAATGCCATCAGATTAACACTGGCAGATAATCCTTTCTATGAAATGCTAGTGCAACATTGTATGCGCAATAGCCATTACTTTGAATGTTTTTTTGCAACTATGTGTGTTCGGCATTTTTCGCCACGTGCTTTTTTAAAGAAAACAATGCCCACAATATGCCAGTAAGAACCTGGCCCAATGGAACTGTGGTTGCTAAACCTCTGAATCGTTTTTTCCCTTTTTGATACATTCCACTATTTCTTAAAATAATGTAACATCTAGTACAACATGGTTTACACTCCCAAAAGCATGCAAGTCAGTGTTTGTAGTGCCTGTGTAGCCTCATCTAGCATTTTCAGTAAGGACCTGGCAGGAAAAAAAACACTGGTGGCAACAGGGGCTATTTTTCCAGAGTTCTAGAAACCCACAGCAACCAATCAGCAGTTAGCATTCACTAGTACAGGGGAGCTAGAATTATGAAGACCTGATTGGTTGCTATTGGTTACTGGACAGACCACTGTAACTGATTTGTGCCCTTGATGGATTCCTCCAAGTATTGTCAAATTTTTAAAGATGATCAACATAAAAAAAAACAAACTGATTTACTTCAACTGTGAAAAGTGTATAGTAATTTTTTTTTATGATTACATTTGCAAATGTTCTGCCTGATTTCCAGTGTCAGTCTCTAAAGCACTGCAGTTCTGCTTTGCTTTATTACTAAAATACAAGAATCAGTCACAATGATCATGAACCTGTTTTCTTTTAAATGCATCACGGTAGCCTGGACAACCCTATTAGCATTAATATAAAATGTATTACAGAAAAGAAGATTGTGAAAAGTTAAAGTAACCAGCATTGTGGTACTTCTAGAACAGTGGTTCTCAACCTGTGGGTCACGACCCCTTTGGAGCCCGGTAGTGATCGCAGGTCCCTTTATATAGAGGTTTCTGCATGGTGACTCAGCCCTGAACGTCACCACGTGACATGCGTATGTGATGATGTTTCCCCCGAAAATCATCACGTGACGTGCGTATGTGATGACGTCAGGCCTGAACGTCGGCGTGTGACGTTAGCGCCGGGGGTCACGGTCTCAACAAGGTTGAGAACCGCTGTTCTAGAATATCTAATTCAATAAAAACTGATTAGCTTAATTGACAAAACAACCAAAACAGTATATTGATGTTTATGATAATATGACAAATGAAATAAGTTTATATAAAAAGAAATATAATAAAATATAATGATAAAAGTTTGCTTCCACCTCCTGTGTTTTATCTATGATATTTTTAAACTAGCAATGGGACATTTTAAGATTTATTTTTCCTGCCACGTTAATACGTTTTTCAACACACAATTTTGCTTTGGATCCAGACACTTTTAAATTGAAATGCCTCAAACTGTCATTTCTATGGGAATAATGAATGTCTTCCTGTTTCCACATAGGATTACATTGAAATAGTCGCATTTTCTTACCAGTGACAGAGTTTAGGAATTTAGTTTAAGAGTTTAGTTTGTAAAGGAAAATATACTAGATATTATATTAACTGCCAAAATTAGAAAATGTTACCTCAGTGTATTAATATTGATGGAAATTTAAACCATGCCAAAAATAGCACTACAAATAAATAATTGCGAGAAGATGTCAGATTGGACTTGGGTTTACAGCACCTGCAAAGTATTCCCTCAATGATAGAAAATAGCATTTTTTTTTATAGCGAGATGCAATAAACTGTATGAGCATGATAATAGGCCAGTCCAGTGTACAGCAACTGCGTTGACCCTTTTATTTATATATATATATATATATATATATATATATATATATATATATATATGTATTTATTCATTTATATAGCGCTACTGTATTACACAGCACTTTACAGAGGTTTGTCATTCACTTCAGTCCCTGCCCCATGGAGCTTACAATCTAGTTTCCCTATTTAGTAAAAAAAACTTTATGTTTACTAACCGCTCATCTCCTGCTTGAGTGTAGCTGTGGGTGCTCAGAGCACTGGCGGACCTCCCGATGAATCGATATGAAGAACGATCTGGCACTCCAAAAGTAGAATTTCAATACTTTATTACATCCATGTTAAAAGGGTTTAAAAACAAATAGCCAAGCCTTTTAATATGGATGTAATAAAGTATTGAAATTCTACTTTTGGCATCCCTATTTAGTAACACACACAGATGTATGTTTTTTGGATTGTGGGAGGAAATTGGAGTGCCACTCATGCAAGTGTGGGGGGAACAGGGTGGAACTGATCCCAGAACCCAGCGCTGCAAGGCAGCAGCGCTAACCATCGAGCCACCGCACTGCCAAGTTATGTTGGTTTGTCCCACTTAGTTTCTTTACAGGTGGTATTTCTTTGTGGTCTTCTAAGCTAGCCCACGCTATCAACTTTAAATGGTTGAACAGTACTCCGTTATAACTCATTTTAGGACAATTGCCACACATAATAAAGACTGACCCAGAGGTATGGTTTGGGTTAAAAAGAATTATGGGACACAGGCAGAAAGAATATATAAACTCTCTCTAACCAGAAGGGGCACTGTGTCAGATACAGTAATGGAAGGGGTAAAGCTTTACACAAGCATTTGCCACAGTGTTGGAAAGGAGAATAACCTGCAGTTGAGTGACATTTTCGCTTAACGGTTCATATGAAAATGTTTCTGTAGACTATCTTTGTACGTGTGGATGATTTTCATTAAAAAAAATGAGCTACAGTGTTACGATTTGGGGGGGAAATGTATCAAGTGGGGTTATCACATTGGTAAAAATAGGTGCTAAAAAATAACAGCTATTTACCATTAAAAGTGCGCCTAATGATAACTTCAATTTCCGCGTAAAAATGTTAGCAATTTGCGTCCTTTTTTTTTTTTTACACTAATTATTGGTTTGTGTAAAAAATGTTAGCAATTCTCATTTGTGTCCAAATATTAACAAAATGTTAGCAATTTCCATGCACAAATAGTAATTGCTAACATTTTGCTAACATTTGGACACAAATGGAAATTGCTAACATTTTTTACACAAATGTGTACCTGGTTCTTTAACGGGTTCAGACAGGCGTTCATTTTACTTCTTATAACAGGTCTTAAAATCGTTATAATCTTCATAAATCAAGTGCGCCTGGTCTTAATCACTGATTTTCGCAAAAAATAAAAAAACAGGTGCAGCGGGTGCAAAAATGGGTGCAAACTGAATGATAAATTGCTAATAAATGGACGCAAAGTAATTTGCGTCTATTTTTTACGTTAACGCCACTTGATACATTTGCCTCTTGGTCTCCATGCTGCAGTGGAATACCATGTGCTTATTTTAGTGTCAAACATTCCAGGGATTGAATGCTGTGTCTTGAAGTCTAGTAGAAAGCTTGCTTGTGTTGAACTTTGTTTTCTTGCCCCAGGGGAAACATACCTGTAACTGATATTAATCACAAATTTATGTAGGATGCTGCCTTTGCTGGTGACATATTCTGAAGTAATTTGATTTAAACAAGCTGGGTTTGTACAAACAGTTTGGATTGTGAAAGAATTTATTTCTATAGAACAGTGATTTTTTTTTTTAACCTGTGGCTCTTCCAGTGTCTCCGGCTATTGCAACTCTAGGTGGTCACCTTCTATCTAGCATATAACCATAGTTTGCAGCTTGGCAGATTAGACATTACTAGAAACTAAAGTAAAGCAGACTGGGAAAAGGGAGAATTTCCCTGTACATGTGAGCTTCTCACAGCAACTTCATGCATGTGGCAAGAATGTGAGCAGGGCCTGTATGTGGTTGATTTTTTTTTTCTTTATATATTCTTTATATCACTCTGGCAAGAAGTAGATTCTGACTCTGATAGTAACAAATTCTCTAACCCATATTCACTAAACTGAGAATCCCTATAGCGAAGAAGCGCCTGCTTCAGTAGCAGTCTCTTGCATAGTGCCGCATGACAAGTGTCAGCTCTGCCATCAGCCACCTCATTTGTCACTTTAATCTAGTGACATAAAATTGCAAAATGTGACACAATATGACTTGTCTTATGCGCTGCTGTGAAATTGCGATGAGGAAGCAGTGAATGAATGTGAATTCAAACCTTTTTCGCAACAGTTTGGACTTTCATGAAAAAACCCCCCTAGAACTTTTTTTGAGAACAGACTTTCCTCCAAAAATATGGAAAAAAAGATTAAAGAAAAACTTTAGGGTTTTTATTTATTTCTCTGAAGTTTATGTTGAGGCCGTGGTAAAATGCTTCATTAATTGCATAAAGTAGAAAGCCTATTATAAGATAATGTTAGGAAATCCTTCTATTTGGATTGTGGCTTGTATAAATTACTGCATCAGCAAAGCAAGTTTTTTTCATTTTTGTTTTATCGTTTTAAGGGGGGAATTCAGAAAGCTCCGAAGTGAGGCGCATAGTGTTCGCCTCACTTCGGAACAACTGACATGCGCATGCTGATGTCCTGCACGCGGACATTTCAGTTGTTCCGAAGTGAGGCGAACACTACGCGCCTCACTTCGGAGCTTTCTGAATTCCCCCCTAAGACAGGGAAAAAATGCTGCCTTATAAATACGTCCGGATTACAAAATAAAAAAAATATTTGGACTATTTTTATGTGAGCACTTTCAAACCATACATTCGCGGAGGCCATATTATTTAGATCCCATGTATGAAACTCAAGGCCCGGGGGCCAAATGCGGCCCGCGACCCTATGCTATGTGGCCCATGAGGTCCCCAGCTTATTTAAGTCCCTGATTTAGACTGACCACTAGCTATGTAGCTGTTGTTTTCAAAGTTAAAAAAGATAACAATTTGCTCATCTGGGATGTGTTGCATGCAACTTTTCATGTTAGAAGAACTATTCACTAAACATAGGAGAAAGGACTAATAAAAGTAAAGCTGCACTGAGCATTTTACCTTGTGTCTCCAGGTGTTTTCACATCAGAAAATATGTCTCTAGATATTTCACTGTGAGAAAACAATAGCAAATATTTTTTTCATTGTGCAAAACATCTGGTGGCAGAATCCACATGAAGTCGCCGGTTGGTGCTTCAGGTAAGTCAGGGGATTTCTTATAGGGCTTATGCATGTGTGTTTATTTAAAGTAAATAATGTGAAGTTAGGGATGTAAAGTCAGTCTGGTTTTACTGTAGATGTTAAAGTAAAATTAACATTTAAAATGTGAAAAACCCTGTTATATCTTAGTATTCTATGAGAAAAAATAATAAAACAGTAAATGCAACCCAGGCAGATGAAAAACACCAAAAAATAGTAAAGTGTGATCATTCTCATCCCGTACAGTCTAATTGCAACACAACAGTGTAACACACTCTCATACACAAAAATTGTGGACCTCTTTTAAAAGAGCAGTAACCAACAAATAAAAATCCCTCAAAATACAATTTATAGTGAATCTATCATCTGTCTGGTTCCAAAATGTAAAAGTTATGTAAAGAAATAAGATGTTTAGCTGTGTGTTTTTATAAATATGGTTTTGGAGCACACTTCCTAAATAATACACCATAGAAGAGAAAAGGACTGTGATGTCTGTTTAACAACATGGCTGCTGTTCAGTAAAATAAAAAAATCAGATAGAAAACAATACAATTCATGAATTCAGCTTCAAAGATAACATTTATGTGATAGCAGGAGGGAGTGTCTGGCTTTTCTTAATTGAACAGAGAATAAGGAACATCTAATTCTATAGTGTAGTATGTTCGGATATAAATAGAATTCTGGTTGGGATCTTTTTACAAAGTTTATCGTTTTTATCTTGAGCAATAGAGGTATAAAAGTCTGCATCTACCCATGCTGTCCTTGTTTTTATTACATCTATAAACCCATACATAACAAGCAGATAAAGGCACGTGTCAATTACATCTTTCTGATAACATTCGCTTTATTCATGTTTTTTTCATTTTCCTGACCTAAATTCGTTTTGTTGTATGCTTGTGTCACTTAACAAGTTGCGACTATGGTTTCTCATTCAGCATGGCTGTATTTCACAGAAAGCATTTTTACTGCTGTAAATTTGTTAGTATTCTATTATTTATAGATGCACTTGGATGCTTTTCAAAACGCCTTGAAGCAGTAGGCTGTTAATTTGTTTTGTGTGTGTTCTCTATTTGTACCTATTATTGAAAATGTTTCACTCCTATCCTAAATAGCGTATGGCTGTAATCTATAACGGAAATAAACCTTGAAAGTATTCTAGTGCTTCATGTCATGACTAATGCTGCTTTTTATTTATATAGTACAACTACACGATATCCAAGTATTTAAAGGGGCACTATAATGCTGATATAACTGAGCACATGCATATAAAACTCCTTTATACTAAGCCAATTGCTGACAAAAATAGTTAAAAAAAAAAAAAAAAAAAACATTTAGGGAAGAAATAATGCTTGCTGTTTGATTCACTTAATTAGTTTTCCTAAGCGCTGACATTTTCTCCCCCCTCTCCTTTGTTCTGCAAGTCAGGCAACACGAGAAGAAAAAGCTGCCTGACTG
>WMED01007730.1:0-17420 GCA_019650415.1 Pipa parva
CGAAGTGAGGCGAACACTACGCGCCTCACTTCGGAGCTTCCTGAATAACCCCCTAAGACTCTTTGGACTGTCAGACCAGGAAAGAAGATAATAGACTTGTATTGGGCAGTTCACCATCAACTAAGACTTGCTGGGGCATCTGATTCTCCTTCCTCATACCCACTGGGCAATTAGGATAGGGGGAAGGGGAGTGGGTCAAATGTATCGCCTCCTGCAGCAGATGTCTTCCTCACCTGCAGCATTTTGGGATAAGAAATGGGGTTAACACCTGTTTATTGCTAGAGAACAGCTGTGACTGAGCGTGTAATCACCAAAGGCAATAAAGATGTTACTCTTCCTTCCTGTTTCACAGCTTTTAACTTTTTGGCTGCTGGTTTTTGCAATTCAGATACTGTGCTGATGGTTACTTGACTGACTTTGATACTTTGACTGTGCAAACTTTGTAATTGAGATTCCTAAAAATGACAATTAATACACGCCTTGTTTCGTTCATATTCAATTCATATTGGTCATATCTACTAAGGCTTAATCTGATGAAATTCCAACCTTCCTCAAATGGGCAGTCTCAGATTAAAATGAATCAGAGCCAATCATTTCTATAAAAAAAACTTCAAATGATGACATGAAGCTAATAAAAATATTAGCATGTCCTCTTAATCATTTTTATGTATAATATGTATATTGTTCTGTATCAGCTTGTTGCCTATGTACTGCTCTGATGAAGAGGGAATATCTCTCGAAAGCTTGTCTTAAATAATGAACTGTTAGTCAAAATAAAGTATTATACAATATCAGAGTTACTCATCTTCCTATGTGACTGTTATAAATTCCTTATAATATTCCTTTCTCAGATTTGGCAGCCATTTTGTGATTTCCCAGATATTGTCGACATAAGAATAACACAGGCCAACTTTGATTCTACACTATCGGAAGAACGTATTGTCATAGTCACAAAGCAAGACAATAAAGTTTTGGTTAGTATGGGTGGGTGTGCAGTAAGCAGAAAAAAGCAGTGTACAATTTAAGTGGCAATGTCTGTCAGGTCTAACTGACTGCATGTAGTTGACTAACGTGCTGGTCATTTTCCATAACAAACATTCTCAGTAAGTGTTTCATTTAAACCTTTTTCACATGATTTGAGTTTGTAATGAAAATCAAGAATGAAAGGAATTCCAGTACTTGGCATAACCAGCTGCTGAAGACCAGATTTGCCAATGTTTAATCTAACTATTTTTTAAGTTTATGAGCTCGTAGAAGCAATGTTTGGCTATAATCTGCCCATAGAAAAAAACAAAACAAAAACTGATAGTTCTCTTTTTAGCTTGTATCATTAATAAAAAAAGTGTTTTTTTTTCCCTCAAATATATATATATACTGTATATAGGGTGTTACTACCATATTTTAGCAAATGCATATGCTAATTTTTTAAGGCACCCCAGACCTTAAACCTGAAAATTTCTGGGGGTTATTCACTAAAGTGCGAATTTAACTGTCAAATTCTCAAACAACGGATTCCCTTAGAAAATCCGCAACCGCGACAATTTCCCCATGGTAAAGTCACAACAGCAACAATTTTAAACTTGCGTCAATTTTCCCATAGTAAAGTCGCGACTGCAACAATATTCTCATTATAAAAACACGACTGCATCAGTAGCAGTCAATTGCGACTGTCTTTAGCTGGCAAATTCACACCTATAGGCAACAATTCGGACTTTAGTGAATAACCCCCTCTGTGTCCCAGAAATCTCCTCCTGGATGGCCCAAACCTGTCTCAAACTAAGTGTCTGATTGACTAAAGGATGAATTCACCTGTCAAATTCACCTCGCTACAATTCGAGTCTCATCTCCAAAATATTCGAGAATTATCTTCTCATTATTGACTATGCGGCAAATAGTCTTGTTGAACAAGTAGACTGCAGGATCCCAGTCTGATGCGTTGTGTGGTGCAGTCAGTCAGATAGTATAATGTATGGCCTGTCATTAGCTCCTCAATTTGTCACTCTGATGTAGCAGTAAAATGGGGTAATTCAGAGCAGTACACCTAGTCGCATTCATTCCTTCAACACATTTCAGTATTTAGTCAATAGTAGAAGTACCTGTGCATGCACATGTAAAATGATGCAAAGTGCTCCATAACATCATGACTATCGTTGCCGGAACTGGTCACATAATTCGCCACATCGCACAGTTTGTTCAGTAAGTGAATATGTGGAAGTGATGAACAGATGCAAATTCAAAGCTTTACGCTACTATTTGGCTTTTAGTCAATAAGGCCTTTTAAACCTTGCTCGAACAGAACTAATTATTTCTCCACCTAAACCTGGCACAACTCCTTTTGGGCACCATTAGTTCATGGGTCATTTTGTGACATAGAGGTAATTTTGTAAGCATAAAATGAATCCAATATATAATCTACATGCACAGTAAAAAGTAGATTTTAACACAAAAATAGATTTGTAAACTTGCAAATTGTGTGTTAACAAACAGTATTTAGTGCATACAAAGCATTTTATATAAAAAAAAAAAATGCCATTTTGGATATATAGAATTGCAATTTGTATGTACAAAATGACAATTGTAAGCATAGAATAACATTTTGTGCATATAAAGCTATTTTGTGTGCACAAAATGTTATTCTGTGCACAAAATAGTGTTCTGTGTACAAAATATTTTTTAATACTCACAGAATTTACCTTTCTACACAAAACAGCATTTCTGTGCATTGAATTTCAATCTGAATTCCATTTCGATAGTTATGTACACCAAAAGAATTATCTGCCACAAGCTGTTACTTTGTAGTACAAAATACATTTTGTGTCACAGAAGCCCCCCTTTTAACCAAAATACTCACTTGAAATACATTTATTGTCTTAAAATGCAATATCATTTCAGTAAAGATTAGTTTACACAGTAAGTTTATTTTGTGGTGCATAAAATTTTGTGTGATACAGAATTGATTTTTGAATCATTCACTGTTATTCTGTGACAACACAATTATATTTCAAGATACCAATGAAGCAATTTGTTTTAGTAAATAATACTACATTTCTTGCACTGTCATTAAAAGGAATCGCAGTTTCCAAACCTGCAAGAGGCGCTTTCATTTGTTTCTCTGGTAGATGGTTATTACCGCTTGACAACTGACTCTTCCCACTACTTCTGTGAGGAGGTGGCTTCGCCAAGGCTGAGGTGGAACTTGGAGAACCAGTGCCATGGCCCCATTACGTGAGTAGTGCACAAAGACACATTTTCCATCATAGCTACTTATTCAGATATCTCTTTCTCTCTATCTCTCTCAAGGGGCTTATTTATCAAAGAGTGACTTTACACGGCCAAAAAAATTTGGTGACAATTCTCATCAATTCACCCATAATGTAGCAAAGCCAATTGTGCAAATTTTCTACTTAGCTTATTGTCACTGTGATGTCCTATTGTAGAGAAATTGTCATAAATAGATGTATTGAAGCAAAATGATTGTCTGCTTCATATGAATCTGTTTAAAAGAGACAATGACACCTTAACCATCTACTTCTACATTCATTTTAACATACTGGAAATATCCACGAATTATCACATTATTGTTGAATTGTACAGCACCAAGTAACCTAGTGATGCTTTATAAACAAAAATATAAATGCACGCATCATTAGTGAAAAGTCACCAGCTTACCACCATACAATGGTCCCATAAATTACAACAATTGTTTGTTTTTTGCAGAAGTGAAATCAGTGTATTTACACCATTATATCTTGTCAAACAGTAACTCTGACACACAATGAATACCCAAACTGTCACATTCAAAGCAATTGGTGTAATGTCGCATACTTGTGAGAACTGAGCTCATTGCAGAAAATAATGGTCTATGCCATGGGTGTTAAACTCATATTCACTGAGGGCCACATCAGATTTTTGGTTGCTTTCAAAGGGCTGATTGCAATTGTAAGACAGTTAAGTTAGTTATTCGGGCCCTAACAGCATAATGTTTAAGGCACAGTTACATTTATATAGTTTTACAATCACAATCAGTCCTTTTAAGGAAACTATAAGGCTGAACATATTGTTAAATAACCTGGTAAACCATATCACACACCATCCTCATGCACTGATCATGTTCTGAAAATAGAAACAAACTCAGACAGAGCCTCTAGTTCAAGTGCTTTTATTTTCTAATAGGTAGACCTCATGGATAATACATTTCGTTGTACCCTGAAACATCCATTTTAGTTAAAATCCTGCTGACAGAGTGTACAACACTTCTACTTTCATTGTCACTGTCCTGCCAAAGAGTGTAACCTGCTGCTTCCCCCCTCTGCACTGTTATCTCCAGCCACCATGATCTTCTCTCTCCCAGAGTTCCTCATTCCTCCAATCCCAGGCTCATATTTTGCCACAAAGAAGGCTGTGGTTCAGCATTCAGAGTTATCTGCGTGGAACTGTGATATATGTTCTTGATGGCTACCTTCATGCTCTACGAATCTTCCAGCTGTCACAGTTCATAGGGATGCACTGCACCTGCCACATTTAGCTCCTCCGGTCCTGCCACATTTAGCTCCTCGGGGCCTGCCACATTTTGCTCCTCGGGGCCTGCCACATTTAGCTCCTCCGGTCCTTCCACATTTAGCTCCTTGGGGCCTGCCACATTTAGCTCCTCGGGGCCTGCCACATTTAGCTCCTCGGGTCCTGACACATTTAGCTTCTCTTGGCCTGCCACATCTAGAGCCTCAGCGCCTTTAAAGAGCAGGGAACCTGATGGGCCACATAACATTCATCCCTGGGCCTTGAGTTTGACATGTAATCTATGCTGTATATCCAAAGTTGGCAAAGTGTCTAAATGTCATTAAATCATCTATGGCAGCGTTTTTCAACCAGTGTGCTAGTGTGCTGTGACACATTGTCAGGTGTGCAATGGGGAACTCAGCACTTAGCAAGGAGGGAGTCCTGTCTGACTCCGTACGTGGTCCGATCGGTCACATGAGCCAATAGGAGACTGGGAGCGCATATGATCAGCGCTCCTTGTCTCACTTTCTCATTCGGTTGCGTGCAATGGCAGCAGCAGCCGAATGAGGAAGCATTCCCCCACCAACCCCCCCACAGCCATCACTGACGCTCCCCCTGACCCCCCTATTGCCCCACACAATAAGAATATACCCCCAGCCCCTGCCTTGCTTTCACCTGCCCCAGATGTGCCCCCTCAGCCCCTGATTTACCCCTCCAAGCCCCTGATTGCCCCTCACTCCTGATTTCCCTCCTCAGCCCCTCCAAGCTCCTGCTGTCCACCCCCACCCCTGACTTTCGCCCTCAGCTCCTGTTTGACATCCCAGCCCCAGATTGCCCCACAGAGCCACCAATTCCTTTGCAGGTTCCCAGAGTGTCATTTTGTGTAATTTTGGTTGGTGGTGTTCCCCACGATTTTGTAAATTAAAAAAAATGTGCTGTGGCTCACAAAAAGGTTGAAAATCACTGATCTATGGGACAATGTACACTTTGATAAATATGCCCCAATTTTACTCTAACAACAGACTACAACCATTTACATAACTTTCTTCATCTTTCAAACTGGCAATCCCTATTATTCATTTAATGCTCATGTAAAATAAGACATTCAGGTAATCTGAACCTTGTCTCATTGCCCCAGATCTGAGTTTGCGGTGGATAAGTTAAAGAAGAGTGGAAGTATTGTGGGCAGCTTTGTCCTGCGCTGCTCCCCACAGGAATATGACAAACTTCTACTTACCGTGTGTGTGCAGGTCAGACATTCTTCTTCCATCCCCTCTATCAAAGAAACAAAATAAGATATACAAATTTTTAATGTTTCTCAAACTCTTTGTTCTCCATACCATTGGCCATTGTACTGTATCCTTCTTTTTATTTTGATCAATATCTATTGCCTTACCATTTACCTCCCCTTTTTAATATTCACATCCACCACTTTTATTTTTTATCAAACTTTCAGACACCACTGGGAAAGGATTACAGGGGATGCGTGATCCTGCATGCAAATGATAGATTCTCTCTTGCCACTCTTCCACGTCAGTTCTATAGTCTGCAAAGTCTCCTGGAACATTATCAGCATAACAGCTTGTCTATGGGTGGAGTCTGCACAAAGCTCACATCTTTATGCCCCCTGCAATCAAAAGGTATGGATACAAGTCTAGAGTGAGATTGCTAAAATATCTGCCTCATAACTCCATGGATATAACTGCACAGTCAGCCTTATTTGTTTGAGTCCAATTACAGTTCATTTGTTGGGTTTTTTTAAGCCCAAGGGACTTGATTTATGTGAAAAAAACTGTTATACTGGTTGAGGGATGCCCCTTTATATCAGACATATCGGTGACATATGGGAATATACAGACACAGTTGTGCTTTCCTTATAATCTAAGTGATCATAATACATTCCAAAAACAAGTTCATTTCAAAAAATATAACTTGACTAATAATATTCAATAGCCTAAGATAACGCATTTACAGATGTAATCCAGTTAATGCCCTATGATAAATAGCCTTACAGTGAATGTCACAATTAGGTATTAAGCTAACCCATTGTCCAAATGATTGGATCACCAGCCAGTTCGTGTACACTTCAAATGTCTCTACAAGTCAACAGTTGTCTAAATGACTGAATAACTCATTGGGGCAGTGGTATCAAATTTTCCAGTGACCACATACATGCTCCATTGCAGGTCATCACAAGATCAAATTTACCTGACTAATAACATCTAGACTTACCGTGCCTTTGTTTTATCCAGTATTCAGAGATTAATTGCCTGATGGCATGCCCATAGTGACAAACACATTGTTCTGTTTTTTGGCATTGATCACACCTCCTTAATTCTCTCATTAATGAATCCCACTCATCCCAAATATTCAAATATAACAAGTGTAATGCTAGGAGTATACTGTATATACTCCAAACCCTTCCTCTGAAACTGATCATAAGGAAAGCTTACTTTCTTTACACATGCCAGATGTTTAATACCATTCTTTTTACATATATGTACAAACACATGAACACAATTTGTTGGTTTCCTTCTTAAAGAAAGGAAAAATCCACAATGGTCACTAAAATAACTTGAAACTGACAAAAAGTATTAATAAATTTAAATTTATTGAAAATCAACTAATGAAAATCAGATACTACTTTTGAGATGTGTACCTGAAGATTCTAGAAGTATTTGTGGCCCTATTAATATAATTCAAAATGGTTGTCATAATTGGGGAGCCTACTTTCTTTCAATTTTCTCCTTTCAAGTTCAAAGCTGTCATGATTCTCTGCAGAAAATGTTGACTATACTTAATACATTCCCTGCCTGAGCAGACCTAAGCTATTGGGCATTCTCCAAGGTGTTGCCTGTGTCTTTGTCATCAACTGTGAAAATCATGTCACCTTGGCCAATAAGGTACGATTACTATTAGCCTTATTTGTTCCTAACATCATCCTGAGTAGGCTATGAATCAGTGGGTGTGGGGAAAATTTTTAACTGAAATGCAGTTCCAAGTATAGGAAAGTGCACCCTTGTGTTCTACTTAGTTGTGGTAAGTTCTGAATGTAACTAACTGCTAAAAATAGTCATGTCTGCTTTCAGCTGTGCACATGTACTTTGTGTTTAGATGCCTAAAATAGACATTGTGGGTGACTATAGATATGTTTGCATTTCAATAAAGCTATTAAATTAAATAATACTTTAACTTGGTTCCTTATATTTAGGGCAGTGATGCCCAACCTTTGTCTGCCTGGGGGGCCATATAAATTTCTAACATGCGTGTCACGGGCTGCTTTACAGTCGCGATCTAAAAGTAAAGTCACGACCATTTTTAAAGTTGCGACTGTGACAATATTTTCATTGTAAAGACACGACTGCGACAGCAGCAGTCTATTGCGACTGTCTTTAGCTGGCGAATTCACACCTATATGCAACAATTTGGACTTCGGAATTTGGTATAGCACAGCGTCACGGGCCGGATATGGCCTGTGGGCCATAGGTTGGGCATCACTGATTTAGGGTATAAAGCAGGGTTGCCAATGCTTGGAAAAGTTTTTACTGATGCTCTTCGCAGCATTTACTGACATCCAATATTTTTTACTAACATTTTCATATACAGTTACCGGAATTTCCAAAAGATCATTTAAATGAAAATGAAAAGTAAGGTACAGTCTTTCCAATGTCAGACGGTCTCTCAAACACTGTAGGGAGCATTCTGGGTGTAGTTCATAGGATCAGGACTGGGTCAGATTTTTTTTTTTTGCAGATCTGAACTTTTTTCTTACTGACACATAAACCAATTTGGCCTGAATGTCAGTTGTTACCTTGCAATCGATTATCTAGACAGGTTTATTATTACATGTATTCTTACTGCAAGTTATCACATCATGCTTGAACTTTCTCATATTAAAGTAGGGTTTACAATTTTCATCTTCTTTGTTTTCCCTTCAACCTGTTAGAAAAATCCAACCTCCTCATTCAACGGGATAGTTGTCCTCAAAGATTGTCATCACCAGACAAGCAAAAACGCAACCTCCAATCTCTTACCTTCCACAAGATTCATCTTAAAGAAATCATATTTGTGAGTGTATGACAGGTATCAAATAATATAACATAACAATAAAGATAATAATGTGGACAAATACATTGGCAAATACAGTATTCCTAGTTAATAACATATATTACAAATAAGACATTCTTGCATCATTAAAATGCTAGGGTTGGTTATCCTAGAAAAAAATCTTGGTTCTGTATTATTTTTTTTTTGTTTTTTGTTTTTAGAAGGAAAGTCTCGGAAAAGGCTCCTTTACTAAAATATTTAAAGGGTTACGAATTGATGAGAATGGGGAGGAGGAGCATAAGATGGAAGTCCTACTGAAGGTTCTGGATGCCTCTCATAATCATTACCAAGAGGTAAGGACTATATCCTTACTAATGTTTTAGTCACATTTCTAACGAATTTGCTATAATAGTAAGAGTCATATATACATTGATTAGCCATAACATTAAAACCACTGACAGGTGGTGAATAAGCAAGTAAACATGAAGCACAAGAAAGAAGAAGAGCACACACTGCAAGCAATAGTGAAAAGTTGTTTAACCCATCATTTTATGCCATTGACAGCAAAGATTCAATATTTTAGAGGGACAAGCCACTCTTTGTCAGGAAGTAAACTGATGGGGAAGCAGAAAAATGGGGAAGTGTGAGAATCTGAATGTTTTTAACAAGGTGCCAAACTGTGCCATCTAGACAAATTGTCAGGGCATCTGTAAAACAGCATGTTCTGAGGTATGCCTAGGATTCTGTGCTTAATACCTGCAGAAAGGAAGATCAGTTGGCTAACCGCTGACAGAATTATTGTTGCCCAACGATAACGATGACAAGATTGATTCAAGGAGACCCTAAATTCAGCAAAAAAAAAAAAAAAAAAGCAATCAGTGTTAAAAAATAGTGAACAGTAAACAAAACAACCAGTAATTCATTAGTTTAAAGCAGTTTAAGAAACCTAGTAACCTGCAACAAAAAAAATGACATACCTGCATCAAACATTCAAAAAAACTAAGTATCTAGCAATGAAACAGTTAGGGCAGGGCAAGTTTACTGAATATGTTTCACTGCTGTGTTTACAAGGGAACCCACTGCGATGGCACCACCTAGGCAAGGAGACCATTTCTGATATGCAGAAATGTGTAACACAGTTGACCAATTATCAACATCCTTCCCTCTTTCTCCCTTTAATCTTTGTCCTAAATGAAATGATCTATTTTCTCCTCTATGTATTCATTGGTCTACTTGTCACTTGTTTACATTCTTTCCTTTATTACACTTTCTTCTACTTTCGTTATTTTTTTCTAAACCTTGACATTGATCTTTCTCTTTATTCTCCGCTTTATTGTGCCAATCCCATCAGTCCTTTCTAGAAGCCGCCAGCATAATGAACCAGATATCTTACAAACACCAGGTCCTGGTGCATGGAGTCTGCGTGGGCAAACAATGTGAGTATAGGGAATCAAATGGACTTACCCATGACTAGTGAATCCATATATACTGTATATCCATTTTGTTGATTATGTATTGCGTTCCAATGCAGCGTCAGGCAATGTTCTCACACTGTGATGATTATATTTTCCAGATATCATGGTTCAGGAGCTTGTTACTGATGGTGCTTTGGACCTCTATTTGAAAAGACAACAAAAGAAAGGCCCAATTCCTATTAGCTGGAAGCTGGAGGTAGTGAGACAGCTGGCCTTTGCTCTGTGCTACTTGGTAAGTTACAGGTATAAACCAGTTTCAGCTTGACTAAAATAAAAGGCCAAACTACAACTTCTAACATGTAACTCTAAGGATTACACTAGTACCTCTCTACATTCCATTAATGGCAATGGCATGCAAAATGGAATCCAAACACAGGCCTGTGGTTTGGATGGAAACAATTGAGTAGCTACCTTTTATATTGCTTTATAGGCACTATGACTAGAGTATTTTCACACAGTGAACTGTATAATGACCAAATGTGATATGTTGACTCACAGTTGTTCATTCACGCAAATGGGCTTCATTTTGCTGTGCTTTTACCACGTGCAGCATTAGAGCTGGATTATGTACAAGGGCCCAGTGAATGGTAGATGCCCAGCAAAGTTTCCTGTCATTAAAGAGTATTTTTAAGTAACACAATTATTTGACAATCTACTTTATAATTTAGAAAACTTGATAATTAACTTAAATAACATTTATAAGTTTAAAAGGCAGTAGCATTGACAAGTTAAAATGTCTCAAATGCTTTATATTCATTTCCTGATACTATTATTGGCAGAGCAACTGAAATTGTTTTATTACAAATAAAGTTATATATGGCCCAGTTGTAGAGATATGTTTTGTTCTTCTTCACAGATCAACTTTGTTTTTTTGACAATTCGTTTATTATAACTTTCTTTTTCAGCTCTAAACTTTTTGATTTAACAATTATATCTCACAGGAAGATAAACATTTAGTCCACGGGAATATTTCATCCAAGAAAATCCTTCTGAGTCGTGTGGGAGACAAGGGAAACCCTCCATTTATTAAACTTAGTGATCGGGGTGTAAGCATCAAGGTCCTGGATAGGGAAAGTAAGCAATGCTTATGTACATGTTTGTCTGTGTAGAACAATGGTGGCGAACCTTTTTGGCACCTGATTGCCAAAAAGGTAACATCACTCACCAGCGCGCGTCCCCTGATGAGTGACATCATCGCACCTACATCAGGGAAGGTGAGTTCTACAACGAGCAACTGCTCCATCAATGTAGGCTGTGGATCTGGCCTGAAAACTGTCAGGTTGGGTACGCGGCCTGTGCTGCAGGCAACTGTGGCGATGGCGCATGTGCCCTCTCTGGCATGTATCCCTGATGTAGAACATTACATATTATGGAAGATTTAACTGTTGTTTTGCCTATTTTTTGGTATAGACAAAATCTCTCTAACACTGTTCTCCTTTAACCTAAGGTGTACATTTAGCTTATGATTTGGAACATAGGGAATTCTTTGAAAAGAAAGGAAAAATTGCAAAAATGAAAGTCATGGAGCGTTTCAAAATGTGGAACTTCCTCATGTGTAGGTGTAACACTACTGTGATTCCCTGAAAATAAGACAGGGTCTTATATTAATTTTTGCACCTAAAGATACACTAGGTCTTATTTTCAAGGGAGGCCTTATATTTCTAAGCTTGGAAAACATTGCACTAGGTCTTATTTTTGGGGAAACAAGGTAGCTTCAGTCCACAAATGCTCAACTGTCCCAGGCTAGCTTGATAGGCATGAGAAATATAATAGTCTCTTTAAAAAAGGTAGAAGAGTATGTATTTATACATAGCAGAGTATGTTGTGCAACTGTAACCGGGGCCGGGGTGAGGGGGTGCAATAAATCTTTCAGGCTTGGATCGTGGCCCTCTCACCTTCTATTCCCCCTTCTCCCATTTACCCGGTTAGTGAAAAATAAATGAATGGATAGGTACTCATTTTTCCTTAAAAGACACTTACTCAGATCTGAAGTAGAGATGTGTGCAGAGCCCCTTTAAGTTTCTTTAGGTTCTGATTTTTTTGCCAAAGGTTTTCATATTGGATTCTGTGTTCTTTAAGATAAACACATTGTAACATATCTAGTGTCCTTCTGTGGCTGTTACACAATGTTTGAAGGCTGTTTCTACAAATGTGTTCCAAACCCAGAAATCACCACACACTGATATTATTTATCCTTCGCATATTTCTACAGCACAGTGTTTAATTAGCACAAAAAGAAAACACCTGTACATTCTGTACCCTTGATACATTGAGTCATACACAAAGCCCTTTTCACCTTTTACAAAACAAACATATGAATGAAAATGTAAACAGTTTATTGATTGGTAAAAATTAACTGACTGCTTAAACTTGCTTTTTATCATCCCATTCTGTGTTTGCTAATTAGAAACTCTAAATCTGTATGTGCGACTTTCACAACAGTTGAATAAAAGTAGGTGTGCTTAGAATATTAAATATTTAAAGGAGACCTAAAGGTTAAAAAAAAAAATGTATTAAAAAAACGTACCTTATATTGAGACGAATCATTACAGTAACAGCATGAACTGTGCTGTGATTTCCCAGCACCAATGCTTACTTCACAGCGCAGGCTGATAAATAAGCCAAGCGCAAAGCTCCTCCCACTTGGTTGTACCAGCCTCTCACATCATCACGCTCATTGCAGGGAGTTTTCTGATTGGCCCCCACAATGAACATGATGATGTTGAAACCGTTTGGACTGCCAATTCAACCAAGTGGGAGGATCTTCATACTGGCTCCTGTGTCAGCCTGCGCTGTGAAGTACCGTAAGTATTGGTGCCAGGTAATTACAGCACAGTTCATGCTGTGACTGTAACGATTCATCTCAATATAAGGTACGTTTTTTAATACGTTTTTTTTATTTTACACCTTTAGTTCTCCTTTAATGCTCAGTTTCAAGTACACTACACCTAGTCATCTAAAGTATTCCCTGTGCTGTCAAAGTCTGGCAATATATGATTTTCTTACAGTGCTAGTAGAGAGGATCCCATGGCTAAGCCCAGAATGCATCTCTGATCCCAGTAACTTGGCATTAGAGTCTGACCGCTGGAGTTTTGGAGTTACACTTTGGGAGATATTCAACAATGGAATTGTGCCACTGAGTGCAGAGGATCCATCCACTGTAAGTGCGCTGTGCATTCAGCAATCACTGTCACTAGTTTCCATAGTTCAAAGAGATAATCTTCCCACCACAACATGTCATAATGTTGATTTTTACACAACCCAAGTACATTGAAGCTGCCTATAACATAGTTCAGTGCCCAGTACAGTTCCACTGGTCAGTACTCACATATTTGAATATATTCTCCGGCACTCCAAATGTAAAAGTCAATAAATCTTTATTGGTACCACATAGGTACAATTAAAATGGATTAAAATCAATAACAAAAACTCCATTTTTGTTATTGATTTTAATCCATTTTAATTGTACCTATGTGGTACCAATAAAGATTTATTGACTTTTACATTTGGATTGCCGGAGAATATATTCAAGTATCTATACCTGCAAAGCGCCATTGCTCCTGAGCACCCGAGAGATCCACACATCTTATTGGGAGATAGAGCGGTCAGTATCTTTTTTCAGTACTCACATATGGCTGGCTAGCAAGAAAGAGACTAGTAGCGAGCAAACAAAAGTTATCAAAAGTTATACAAGATATTGCAAATTATATAAGGTGCAACTTACGGAGCAAAGACGTGAACCAAATGCAAGAAGAAAACAGAGCTCCCTTATAAATTGCACACTTCTTTATTTATAAGAAAAACTAATATGCAGTGCAAAGAAAAACAACAAGAAAAGTTAAAAACACTTAAAAAACAGTGTCCAAACACTGGTAAGAGGCGTCTGAATGAGTATACAGAAAATTATCAAAAAATAGATATATAGGGTAATCTCTAATGGGTATACAAATCATGTATAATGTCAGTTCAAGTGTGGTAATACAAATGAGCATTGAAGTTGTATGCCCAGAAACATATGACACATGACATAAGTCATCCTCCATTAGATAGCAAACAGTGTTGAGAGTGGTCTATTCAGACGTCCGGAGGTAGACATAAGTTCAGGCATGCCTCAAAGAATCCAGACGCGTTTCGCCTTCCTATAGCAAGGCTAGCAAGTTTTAATAGCAACTGCCCTGCAGAAATATATATTTCTGTATCAAGCTCAGATGAAACCATTGCTGCTTATCTCCATTGTTTTTAACTAGAATTGAATTCTATTTCCTGTTCTCCTCTGTTCTATTTTCCTTTTCTTTGTTTCCGTCAGCAATTATTTTCTTTCTGTCACAGAAACTTCAATTTTACAATGAGCAGAAGACACTCCCAACTGCACACTGGATAGAACTGGCCAGTCTGGAGCAGCATTGCATGTCTTACAACCCTCTCCTAAGGCCATCATTCCGTGTTATTATCCGGGAGCTCAACAGTCTGATTGCATGTGGTAGGTACACACAATTACCACAAGTCACTGTAACTGGAAGCAGCTCACTGTTAATATTCAGATATTACATAAAAATAGTATATATTTTATATTAGGTTAGAGTGGTCGTGTTAGTCCACAGATGCAAAACAAATGAGTATTGCAATACTGGGTGATATCTTTTTTATTGGACAGTCATAAATATATGAAGTTGATTCTAATCAACAATCTAACAACAATTGCATTTATATATAAGTAAAGAAAAGTCAGTAGTGAACAATCCAACTGATAATGGAATTTATATACAAGGGTGCAACTTATGGAGCGATTATGAATCTATATTGAAAAGGAAGAAAAGAGTAAGCTCTCCTATAAAGTGCACACCAATAGATTTTTATTACAATATTAGAATAGTGAGAAACACACAAAAAAGGGGGAATACAAACAATTAAAACATCATTAAAATGGGTAAAGTGCCATTTAAATTATAAATTGCTATATGCTGTAATTGTAACACCTGGATAGAACATAAATGACATAAATACCGTCAGTCCGTATGTCTCAGGTAGTCAAAAAAATCCCTCCTAGAGCAGCAAAGTATAAAGAAAATCGATTTGGGGCACTGTGGCTTCCAGAGTAATGGAGGAGCAGTAGGGCACTTAAACAGGGCAGACCGATTGCATTTATAGTTACAACTTTCTGTATACATTTCTTTGTACAGACTATGAATTATTAGTAGATCCCAAAGTGCAACAGATGAAGGATGGATTGAGGGTCTGTGATCGCTCCTGGGAGTACCAGGATCCTAGTTTGTATGAAGAGAGACACCTCAAGTATATATCTGTGCTTGGCAAGGTGAGAGGCCCTCATTCCAGTGTGTTCTTTCTCAGTGACATACAATATGTGCCCATCTCCCACTGCATGCTGGGAGCTCAGCTCTACATATTATATAGATTTTGCATTTTATCTTGCTTTTTGAGGTTACATTATTTTCTTGGTTTCCAAATAAAGTAACGTTCCTTTTTGTGAGGCAAATACTACTTATGTGTTGGAATCCGCTGCATTGCAAGCATTGCAGTTGCTACTTTACAATGGGAGAATTGTTGGAGTCGCGGATTTGTTATGGGAATCCGCTGTTTGAGAATTAGACAGTCGAATTCGGACTTTAGAGAATAAGCCCCCCTATATGTGACTTGTCTCATTTATGAAGAATTCACTTTGCCTGGGAAAATCCCATTTTTATCAGTAACCATATGCATGCATATGACAGCCATATTTGTTATGCATTTGGTATCCAAGGCTGCTGCTATAAACACAATAACCTGTTGTATGAATGACATAATGCACAATACAGCATGTATTGGATGAAGCAGACCAAACACATGTTATTAGTCGCATCAGTCGGTGCAACCAGTGCCGGCTCTGCCATTAGGCAGAGTAGGCAAATGCTAGGGGCGCCGCCCTCACAAGGGGGCGTCGTTGAGGGAGGGGCACCGGTCAAGTGGGCGGGGCAGCACCGGATGGGGGGGCGCTGTTGGAGTGGGGCGCTGTTGGAGGGGGGCGCCTAGGGCGCCAATAGAGCCAGAGCCGGCTCTGGGTGCAACCCAATGTAACCATGCAGATTCCTCATGTCTTGCACCAGTACCCAAAGATATGGAGAGGCAGGAATAACTAACTAACCACTGTTTTCCAGTAATCCAGGTATCTCCATAACTATGGACCACTCTGTATTATCTCCATGTATCTCCCTCAGCCTTGCTCTGGACAACCTGTTTTTCTTGGTTATAAAAAAATACCCCTTGCTTTTTCAATGTAGGGCAATTTTGGCAGTGTTGAATTGTGCCGCTATGATCCACTAGGTGACAACACAGGTGAGTTAGTTGCAGTGAAAAAGCTACAGCATAGCACTGCTGAACATGTCCGTGACTTCAAGCGGGAAAGTTTGATTCTGCGCTCACTTCACAGTGATTTCATTGTGAGATACAAGGGAATCTGCTACAGTGCAGGTGAGCTTTCCTGTTTATTTACCTATACTTCATGTACTTTTATGTAGCTTTGGTGATAAATACTCTACTCTGTGTAGTACATTATAGTGAATATACTGCTTTTTCCTCTAAAGGCCGTCGCAGTTTCCAGTTGATAATGGAGTACCTTCCCAATGGGAGTTTACGCGAGTATCTGCCAAAGAACCAGGAGGTACTAGGGACTTGCAACCTCCTGCTATATGCCTGCCAGATATGCAAGGTATATATTCAGTCCCATCACACTGTATGTGCTGTATGCCTGCCAGATATGTGTAAAGGGGCCAGGATTAGGGGTGCAATAAATCTTAATTTCCTGAGTCGTGGCCTCTTCACTAGCGTTGATCGATGATATTGAGAAAAGTTGAAATCGGTACGATTGTTACAATTATCAGGTGTTCTCAATGATTCGATAATTTTACTAAAAATCATAATGATAATCGTCATCACTCGATAATCATTATTACATATACATATTTTGGCGGCCAGCAAATCAGGGCAGGACACAATGGGGGTGGGTGGCGTGGGTGAACAACATCCCCACTGGGCTGTGTATGGATCTCATTGGCTGCTGAAATCACATGATCATTTTTATATATATATTGTGAGGCCATGAAGGAATTAACCCTCGACGGACGATATGTTTCCTTTAATTATCGCTGCTTAGGAAGGTACATGTCTTAATTGGGGGAAGACATGAGGAAAATCCAGGTGAAAGTGGATTTTCAGCCAAGTAGTGCTGGAAACGGTTATTTAAAAAATGAATGGGTGGATTTTCTTGGAATGGGTGACAGGTATGGTAGAGGGACCACCCATTCCACCTTCCCTCCACTCCAGGTTTTGGCCTATGATCCACACAGGCCAGGTGCTGGGAATAATTGAAAAGGGCCTGATCTCTCAGTGTGAGTAGGAGAGTAAGAC
>WMED01007731.1:0-17420 GCA_019650415.1 Pipa parva
ACTGTAGACGTAGAACACAGTTGCCAGGTGCAGGAACACATGGAACAAAGTGGTGCACCACTAGGAAGTGCCAGGTGTAAAGACAGATGCAGGTTCAGGAACAGGTGCAAGTACAAGAACAGGATGTCACAGGAACTGGGCAGCCAAAAGGGAAAAGAAGCAAACCCAGGCCCACATGCTAGGAACAGATTCAAGTACAGGAACAGGATAGTTAAGATACCAAAAGAACTGGGCAGCTGTAGGGGTACAGAACCAAATTCAGACCCACATACTAGGAACAGGTACAGGTTCAGACTCATAGGTGCACAAGGGGTGACAGTGGATCCTCTGTACCACAGCAAGAGTTGGCACTGGTTAACACCTAGGTGTGGAGTCTAAGGAGGGCCAGACCCTGAAATCCCCACAAGGGGGTATGGCCTTCGCGGCTGGCACCTCCCAGTTTGCGACCCTCAGAGTAATCTCCACTGGTGGCAGCTGGATAGACTCACACAGAAACTCAGGCAGATATATGTAACAGCAGAACTATAATGTAGATAACATGGTAGTGCAGCATAACAGAACTCACAGCAATCCTGGGCACACATTGAACTGTAATACATAGAACCCAATAGAAGCAGCTCAGAAACAGGGAAAACACTGCACGGACATAGCTCAAAAACAAGGATACGGTCAGATGCTGTAAGCAGGCTGGTGCTGAACTTGACAGAAGCTGAAGGTACAAACAGTAAAGAGCCTTTCTGAAGAGCTGATTCTCACAGGAGCAGAATACTTGAAACAGGAACAGACTTTAAACATGATCCAGAGTACTGGGCTGAAGAGCTGACACTCTGAAGCAGAAGACTCATGAAGCAGATCATTTAAAAGCAGACTTGACACAGAACAGAAAACTGGAAACTCAGGAGATAAGGTAAGTATCCAAAACACTAGACAGTTAAACAGAAAGCCTTCTGTCCACAGTGCTCAGCCTTTTAAATTTGCCACCGCTGACATAATCCGTGACATCAGAGGCTCTGGGCTGGCTATTCCAGGGGCTCTGGGCTGGAGACAGCTGAGTCTCCTCTGCACCTGCCAGCATTCAGCCAACAGAAGTGACAAGCAGTGCGCCTACCGTATGCAAGCACCGCTCATTACACCTGCTCAGTGGTGTGAAAAAATCTCAGAGCATCACAAACATCGCTTCCTCTATATTTAGCCTATTATCAGGATCAGTTGTGCTACCTGTTTAGCACCAGGACTTTAAATGCTAAAGTGATGTGCTGGGACCTATTATTCCCCTGTCACTATCACTAAGCCCTCCTTTGAATTTATAGGATCTCTTTCCCAGAAAAGCACAGAATAGAATGTGTATTTATTTACACATTGTATTATAATGTTCCATAAAATAACTTATACTCCTTCTTTTGATACACATGGTACAAACGCTCTGAAGGAACATTGAGGTCTGCTGTGCTAAGGTTTAGAAGAGGTTATCATGTTTAGTGAATAGGGTGGGTGTAACATTATTGTGGCACAGGTGCTTTTAATGTATTTTTACTTTACTGCTGAACTACAACATGATTGTTAGCACACCCAAACATTTTTTTTAATACTGGAATGTCTTTGGATATATGTTACTTGGGTTTACCTTGTTGCACATATTATTTAAAGTGTAAAATGTTAAATAGATTTAATAAATTTACCATATCATCAACATCATGATCATTTAATAAATAAAGTATTTCATGTGTTTTATTAGTGTTAGTTGCAATGTGAGCTAGGAATTGTCTGCCACTAAAATGAATGTAAAACCAACTATAATTTAGGTGTCTATTCTATGGTGGCAATGTTGAAGACCAAAATGCAACAAATAGCGACATTGTATAATAATAATAATGTAATTTCTGGATAATTTCTGCCTGTTGCCAGTATATTGTCATTAATGTAGACCAAGATAGTTATAGTGGTGTTGTCTTCTTCAAATAGATGCATGTTAGGTCGAATTTGCTACAATGCATCACCATAATTACTTGCCAGTCGACACTCAGAAATGAGTATGCAACCATCTACCACATCCCATCATGTGTATTGTGTATATGCAATTTAGTGAATAGGCACAACTGAATATACAATTGTGGCAAATTCACTTCGGGAGGCAAATTCACTCTTTGATAATATTCCCCTATATCTATAAACCATATATGCATATTGCTTGATATTTTTTATTACAATTTTCAATATTCAGAATAGAATTATTGTCTCCATATTACTTTTACAGCACAGGTTTATACATTGAGGGCACACATGCACCAGACTTGCAGGTGAATGTTAGACGTCTTTACAACTTGCTTTTTCCTAAAAACCTAACCTATTTGGCTTGTAAATGAAAAACACCCGATAGCTTTCCAGTTGCCCTCAAGCAACCACATTTATTAAAATAAGCCATCAAAGAGAAGCTTGTTAACTGACATCTTCTTAATTTACTGTGTGGTTTGCAGTGCTCTTTATTCTAGGCTTTTTAATATCTATATTCAGAATTTAGAAAGCATGCTTTCTGAGGTGAAAGAGCCCTACAGCAACAACGTGTTGTTAAAAAAAAAAATCAAAATTTCTTGAGGAAGAAGATGAGAATCTTGTGTTTGTATATGTGTGGATATGTGGACACTTTCGCATCATATCCAACTGAAGTCAGGAATATCTACAGATACTGTATTTGTCATGTGATATGGTGTCTGTTATAACACAAGCTGACAAAATATTATGAGGTAGAAGAGAGAAAAATATACAATGATGCGGCCTTATATCAGTAATTTAAATTCAATTCTACTACTAGGTAATATTCTGCATAAAACTGATCTGAAACAGCAATTGTTGTTATGTATTAATAGCAACAAGTAATCAATGCTATCTTTGTGTTAAATTCATGTATGTTATTGCTTTCTGTATGTTCTTATCTTTACTTATAGTAGCCATGTTGTTAAACAGATCTTACCCTGTCCTATTGTTTTTTTTATGGCGCTTTACGTAAAGCATATACAGGGAGTGTTTCTTAGTGACCAATTTGTAAAGCTAAAAAGCTAAGTATTTTTATTTCTATAAACAATTTACCATTTGTGTTAACACAGATTGGATATATAGTAGCTATAAATGCATTGGAGAATACATTTTTGGTGTTGCTGTTCTTTTAAGGCTGGGGCCAAACTAGTGAGTTTTATTGCACAAAAAGGAGGAAGTGGGTAGGCTCAAACCACTGCTACTTAACTTTTATGTATGAACAAAATACAAATACAAAAATTTTCCATAGGCCTGTCTTGTGGCAGTATTACCAATGGAAAGCACCAGTGTCTTGCAAGAATTCTTCAGTGGATTATAAGAAATGCTCCATTTATCCCTTTCCAGGGTAATGGTGCATTTTTACCAGAAATGATGCCAACATGGCTGCATCTTACTGGAGTTCCCAGAAACTGATTAAATGAGAGGGGTACGACACTTTTCATTGTCTCATTGTGGCCCTTTTGCACCTGGTGGGATGGTGGCTGCTACATTTCTTTTTTCATTTCTGTTGATAAATGTAATTGTGATTGTGAAACCCATTCATTTTTTTTATAGGTACTGTATCTACTACAGTCATTATTTTCTTATGGTCCAAAATGGCCTAATATTATTCTAGGTTGTGGTGGTAGTGGGGGGGCTTCCAGGCTAGCTCAACAACAAATGACAGTAGTCAATACTTGAAAAAAAAAATATGCAGTTCCCCATCATTTGTACTTTTAGAATTAAATCAGTTTCTCTTTGTCCCATTTTTGCATTTCATTAATGAAAATATCTTCATGCTGTGTAAGCTAGCTGAGGAGAAATGTGCCCGAATCCCTCGTCTCCAATGGGCATCATTCCTGTAAATCCTTTGTCTGGCTCAGTCTGCTACTCTATTAATCCAGCGCAGAGGAGTTTGGATTAACCCATTCTTTTCTCAACATAAATGAGTGGTACATGAGAAGCCAAGCGCACGTTCTAAAAGTAGTGGAATATTAGAATAAGTTTTTGTAAGGTTTCTATGGGGCAGGGTGGTGTGTGCAGGAGACCACAGGGTTTCTGTGTACAAGTGAATTTAAGAAGTAAAAAGGTTTCATTATTCATTATTCCCTCATCTGTGTAATAGGAACAACCTTTATCCACTGTGGCTGGAAAGCTCTAGTTTATCACATAATAACAGGAGAGATGCTTGCTAAATATTCAGAGAAAAGAACAATAGACGTTTGCAACATTGATAAGTGAAAGGAGTTGGTTCCCCTAGTAGTTGTGAGGAAGTATGAAGGAGCTGGAAGGAATTCTTTCCAGGAGGGTAGGGAACAGAACCAATCATAGCACCCTGAAGAATAGTGTCATGATTACATATACTGTACTGAAAAAGCAAAACATATATTGTAATCTGTTAGAAGAAATCCAGATTGGGAATTTTTAACACTACCCTTTTGCCAGGGCAATAATATATTTGCAATTCTGCCATTAAGCCTTATTGCATAAGTGCAAAGGTTATATCCATCCTAATGAGCAAAAAATGCACAGTTTGATTGGTTGCATTGGCAAGAATGGTTAGCACTAGTTTTTCAATACTTTTTGTGAAACTGTTTGTACCATCCCCACATATTGCATTCCTCCTGTATATGTGCTGTAAAGATATAGATTAGTTAGCATGTACATATACATGACAAAAATACAATATCAGGATAATACTGTATTATTGCTTAAACAAGTGGAAATTTTTGTATATTGTAGGGACGCCAGCTCTTAAAACCTGTTCCTGGTTGTTTTTTGGTGTTAAAATATGTGCTGCCACTTTATCTCCATTAACTTGAGACTTCAAGTGCTCACTTATGTCTCACTCTGTCTAGGGATTATTCTTAATTACTTTTCGAATATTTCTGCAATGCTTTTCCAATGAATGTTTTTGTCAATTTAAATACCAAAATGATGCCATATTTTTAACTCATTTTTGGGCAGCTGAATGTGAATAAAATCTATTTGATTTTAAATATAATTGTACATAACCATTCTCCTGCAATCTTAGGAAGCCAGACTCTGCCTTCTGGCTAAACCTTTCTTGCTGTGGTCAATATGTATAAATTGACCTTGGGTCTGTCTGGTTGTTAAAAGCCTGCTTTTGTGTTTTGTTTAGTGATATTTTGAGAAACCTGCCACATTTCTCTGTGTTTCCTGAACCTATTGGGGTTTTAATTTTCATTAAAAATATTCAGTCGTATTAACTGTACCACAAGTTAACCTCACACTCTTTATTTTACCTGTCAGATGATCGCTCCTGGGAATTTAAAAAGCGAGCCACTGCGACGTGCGCACAATGACGTCAGTGCGCACGCCCAGAAGAGACGCAGCGCCGCGAGACCCGACGCTGGAGCAGATCATGCGGGTAAGTAACGAACCTTACAACACTCAACGAAAGAGCGCAGGTAACGTAATACGCTAACAATGAAAGCTAATGAAGTGAACTCTTGTCTTCCATTAGCATTGTTCTCTATGGATTTTCTCTGTGGTCTATTCTGGGCGTATTTTTGCCTGAGATTTTTTTTAAAAATATGCTGCGCACTATACTCTAGTGTGAACCTAGCCTAAACTTCTAGTTAATGGGGGTTAGTTTTGTCCAGTACTGTATAAAATGTGCTGCACACTGTCAAATTGAAAAATACTCCAATTGTTTAAATAATTGTACTAACTATCCAGAATACCTCATTTTCTGGAAGATGTCACATCCTGAAATTATACAACTAACAATACAAGCAACAAGGATGGCTTTTTCACAAATCAATACTGTAAGACAAATATATGGAAAGCTGCCTTGTCTGAGCTATTGAGTTACATGCTTTTAGAAATATGCACCATTAAGGGAACAATAATCTAACCGTGAAATATCCACTCTTCATACTGGTTTATTGGTCCTTGGGACTGACTTACTCGTGTCATGTCCTTGATGGGAAGTGGGTCTGGCAACAGACAGCATTAAGTTCCCTACTAATGAAACAGCTGCACTGTAAATTATATCTTGCTGTGACAAATTCTAATTGGATTTAATTTTTTTTTTCTTAGCCGGATGTTTCCACACGTGATACTATTAATCACAATGAAATCAATCATCAAGGAATAATCTCAGAAGAGTAATAGAAGAGTAATAAGGTTTGCGTTTGTAGACTAAGAAAAACAAGTCCTTGAAACAGAATGTTGTATGTTTACTGTGAATTTTATAGAAGACCGGACGATCATCACCATTTAGCAGTTTTTTCTGCTTGATGAACCTCAGACATGAAAGGCATACTAATAGCCATATACTGTAGCATGCCGCAGAAATGACCTGTACTGTATATGCCGGGAATTTCATTCATGTCTCAACATCCCATTTTTAATGGACAATATCAACTGCTAATGATGAGCTTGTATATGTACACAACAAGTGTGTATTTTAAGTGAAATATGATGCAATTGTGATGCACTTTGAATATTCCAACAAAGATTTTTAAAAAAAACATAGCTTCTCACTGTGTATCCATGTGATCACTCCACTTATTGCAGAAATGTGAAGCATTACGTTTCGTTCCTTAATCAGGTGAAAGGAGGTATTTGCCACCCCGAAGCTTTGTGTTTCATGTTTCTGCAATAAATTGGGGTATTCCCTTATGGATACAGGGAGTACAGCTTTGTTTCTTTTGTAATTTTGTTGGAATCTATGGATTTGCTGGACCCTTCCTTTGCTTTCTCCTTTTAAATTTGGGACTGAATGTGCCAGGACTGTTGCTTCAATTGTACTGTGAATGTTAACTTATGAATGTGAACTTATAAATAAAAATATACAATACAATATACAATGAGTTCACTGCATTGTGGTTTATCAAGTCCACAATTCTGTATCACAATATTAATTTATGATAAAGACTTTATAAGCAGATGGGAGCTATCCAGGCATTATGAGTGCTGGTTCTACTTTAAGGTTAGGTTCACACTAGCCTGCATATGTGTGACATATATATGCTGCGCATAAAAAAAGCTGCGGCGCAAATCCCTATGGAACTAACCCTGTTCTGGCCACACTAGCACATAATGTGAGTGTGCACATGCACAAATGCTTGACATCGCATTTTTGCTGGCGTATGTACGCTGCACGAAGAATGCTGCCAGATAGGAGGAACTGTGAATGTCGAAGGAGCATTCACACTGTATCGGGTAAGTACAATAGAAAAGCGCATCTAGAATATACGCCAGACTGAAACATGCAGAGCAAAAAAGCACCAGTGTGAATCTAGCCTAAACCATTTGCAGGTGAGGTGGTAACCAGCTATTTCCCAGGTCCACTAACTAACTCTATTGAATTATCCACTCATTAACATTGCTAGTGCAGGGGAAGTGCTCATAAATACATGGATGTTCTTCAGTGTTAGTATAGCAGTAGCTGCATTATGATTTGCTAATATAACAGCAGCAGCAAACTGCCTAGTTTGCCAGTGGCCTTACATTTATTTCAAGTTCTGCCAGTGCAAATGAATTAGCAGCATGCATGTACAAATATGGGAGGCAGCTGCTACCAGGCCTATGGCAGAAGGGGATTTGATGCCAAGGTTTTACCTAATATTTTATTGACTCAGATCACTTTATGTCCAAGATGTCCCTGCTGCAAGCTACAGATTGAATTGGCAGCTATGGCAAACTTGGGCACACATGTACATAAATGCCTTGGGGAATAGGGCCCCAGTATAACCTTTGTGCCAGGACCTATGGTGGCCAATGAATGTCCCTGATTATAAGAAGCCTGAAAATGACTACATTTCTATATTTTTTTAATATAAATTTAGCGTATAAAGTAGTGGTCTATTTAAAACCAGCCAAGGTTGCAAATGCTTAAGGAATTCACCAAGAGGTTAGTTCCTCACTGAAGTAACCTGTAGAAGAGTGAATTCACACTTTACCAACAGTGCCATTGTTCTATATTATGTGGTACCCACTGTATCAAACCATGGAGTCCAATTTTATGCACATAGATCTCTAACATCTATAGCATTGTATTTCTGCAAATTCTCAAAAGGAAATTTGGCTCCTCAGAGATGACGAATTGGTGCAGAATGGAGTATGCAAACTGCCAAAACCAACATCACACACAATCTAAACAGCCAAAACAAGCAGCAAATGAACTGAAAAACCAAAAACAGCAACAAACAGCAAAACAAATACAAGTAATTCCCCATATGAATAAGAGAATATGGTTTCAATAATGTATGGAAGGTTAGTAGTCATATGCTATGGGTGGAGGAAGTCCTATGAATCTCTTCCCCTAGCCCACTTGCCCATGAGGGTAGAGGAAAAATATATATTTGAAAAATGCAGGTGCCATATGTTCTCCTACCCCACCCTGTGTAGAGTCGAGGTGATATATACCACAATAAAAGGTACCTCAGAACCCCTTCCCTTCCCCCTATACTTTTGTCTGATGATGTGGAGGGAATATTTTGAGCTAAGAAGAATTAATACTGGACCCTGCCTTTTAGCTGGGGCAGTAGGCATCAGTAATAAAGAGGGGGACAGTCTTTGACCACCTTATTTACCTCCAAGTCTAGTGGTGGTGGGGTGGAAGCCTACAATAAAATAAAACTGATGGTCAAAGTCTCTTTGTAAGGGCCACCGACCCATGGGGTTCCAAAATTAAAACTACAAATTTCAACCTGAACTACCACCCCAACTTACTATTTAATCTGGGACCCTCAACTCCAAATTACTAAGATGAGGGTCCTTGGAAAATATTCCAAACCAAAAATAAAATAAAGGAGTTAATAAATATTTGCTTGTTGTCTTCTTTTCTGGCACATGAAGTACTTCAATGTAGGGTTATAAACATAGATTTTTACTCTTTCCTTTTTTTGCTAGTTTGGCTTTTAAAATACTTTGTTGCTGCTTTGCATCTTTATATTGTTTGATACTGGGGTGGAATTTTAACTCATTTGCTGATAATGTGAATGTTTGGGCACATTTTGTTACTCTGCACAGTATTCACCAACCCTCCCAACACACTACACACTATATTGATTGCCATCTTTTCAGTTTTCTGCACTTTGATTCAGTCCAGCAGCAATATGCTCTTTTATGAATTAGCGCATTCTACTTGCAGTGATTTGTAGCATATCATAGAAGAGAGAAGTGTTATTAGGAGGAGATATTGTACTTTATTGAATGACGTTCCATTGTGTTAAACAGATCTGATCTGTTTGTTCACATGGTAAAGAGTAAAATTCCACATTGACTGTGATCCATCTTGACCTCCTGAACCAAAATGACACAGCTCATTTTGCACTTTTGTAAGTGGGTCAGCTGAAAATAACACTATTCATTTTTCTGTTTTTTTTATTTATAATTTAAAGAAGGGATATCCAATACACAGTTTATCTTTATAATGTTTCCCTTTGTGTTACCTTGGAAAAGAAACTTAAAGAAATTAATCATACAGTTAGAAAATTGGTTGTACAATGCTAATGAATACTGCACCTGTTATTTATGTGGGATTGTGATTCCTGACACAAGTGACTTCCACCAGAATCCTCCATGATTGATTGTTGATTGGTCTCAAAGACAGGTGCTGGAAAGGTCAAGATGTCTGTTAAGGTATTGCACCCACTGGGGCTATAAGGTTTTCTATCCCCATGATAAAAACAACCACAACTGCAACTGATTATACTTATCTGTCACTTTCTGACACTGAATCATTACATGTGTTATTTTTCAGCATAAAAGGCATAATATACATTAGGAGGATGTATCAAATTATGCCAGCTGCAGGTGTGGCTATGGATGGACAACATAAGAATGTTCCCAGGTCTTCCATTTGGAGCTGAAAGTTTAAATCTTCCCTTGACTCTGATATTAAATTAATCAGTACTTAAAATGAAAATAAACCTACTTTAATTTTTTAATTGTAAAATGATCTGCTTTTTTACATGGTTCAGTAACAACCCTGCATTTTGTTTTAAATCCTTTGCAATACCACGTTAAGTCGCTGGTCCTGTATCTGAGTATCATTTATCTATACCCTGACTTGATTTAAAAATCAAATTCCTATTTGCAAACTGTTAGATTTGTTTTGTTGGTCTTGACTCCATGATATGAAAATGGATCCATAAGTTATAAGTGCCTGCATCAGAATGGGATAAGTGACCATCTAATAAAACTGGGAAATTACCCGAGATCTTACTTTGGGACAGATTCTATTGGCTCCAGTATTAAGGCCTTAGGAATTAAGCTAATCCTTGATGATGGGATGTGGGAACACTTCATATTTCAATTTGGAGACTTTGCTAGAGACACCGTAGTTCCCTAAGGACTTTTCTGGGGGCAGTTTAGCTCACTGACAATCTTTTCCAAGCAAGGACTGTCCCTGGCATTTGTTGATAGATGTACCCACATTTCAAGAACTTCTATTACAATAATAAGGCAAAAATTCCCTTTTTATCTTGTACTTAATATTTATTAGGTAGTAAATGCTGCTGGCATGAACAGTATGTTAAGACACAAGACCATTCCACATATAAATAGCGTGTCTGTCTCCACAAATGTAGAGTTGTAAACCACTAAACATATATACACATTTTCTTTGTTTTATGCACTATGGCAAATTAATCTATTTATTTTAAGCCTCTATTAATAGAAAAAATATCTCATTTGTTTGATAATTTCATACTGAAGTTGGAGGCTGGTGAGTCATGATTGTACCAACCGATGTTCAGCCCACAGCTAGGATGGTGACAATGGCAGCCTATGTTTGACAGTGCTCCATCTGGAACCTAAATGTAATGAACAATACTTTACATAGTGGTAAATATATATCACAGAGAAAGCCAACAATATATAACTGTTTTACAGTACAAGTACCCTCAGTCATCTTTTATGTTTATGCAGAATCCTAGGATATGTAAGGCCTCTGTTAATCTGACAGCTGGCAGTTAGGATAGGATCCTTTTTACTGAGACTGACTGTATTTACTACATAAGAATTGGACTTTAAATCAAATTTGCCTCTTTATGAAGAAGTGCAATTTTGTATTGAAAAAATAAAGATTAAATAAAATGTTTTAAGTAAAGCATTACTGAAACGCTAAGAGCCTCATTGACTAGAGTCTGAATAGTCTCATAGAAGTGTGAATTCGTATCTATTCTCCACTTCCCCAGCTTCTCTTATTGAGCTAAGTCTGCAAAGTGGCGAATACGCAACCAACTCAGGCGACTATGAGAGTCGCAAACTTATGTATGTATGTATAATTTTATTTATAAAGCACCACAAATTTACTCAGCGCAGTACAATTCAGCGATACAAGTACAATACAGACAAGGGAAAAGTGCATTGAACAATACAAGTGAAATATCACAAGGATACATCAAAATAAGTGCTAGGTTGTGATTGACACAAGAGGTTGGAGGACCCTGCCCCATGGAGCTTACAATCTAAGTGGAGCTCTTAACATCATTTTGCGTGTACTTGCACAGGTGCATCTATTCTATCTGACTGACTCCTCCACACTACGTATTCGACAGCATTTGCCACTGTCCGCCTGTTTGGTAAATGTATTCCCAACTTAGTCAATACTGGGAAGTGAATTTGCAACTATTTTGATGAAGCGACTTGAATTGTAGCGAAGTGAATTTGACAGGTGAATTCGAACTTTAGCCAATGAAGCTCTCTGTTTATGACTGATGTTCAATGCACCTGCAGCTGTCTAAACAGGTTCAATGGAAAGTCAAATCAGATTTGAGCAAGCGCACCCTGCAGGGTGAAGGGGCTGCACTTATAGTTGTTAAGTGGCATCCGCTCTAGAGAAAATGACTATAGAAAGGTAAAACTGTATTAGCAAAAACAATATTTGCATTTGAACTAAGAGCATAAAGTGATCAACACTAACATTCATGGTTATCCAAATGTATCATGAATCTCGTTGATAATAAGGGTATAGAATCCCTTTAAATGAACTTAATGTGAAATCTAAAGAATCCTTTGGGATTCAGGATAGGTACTGTATATACTCGTGTATAAGTTGAGAAATTTAGGTAAAAAAATGATTTAAAATCGCATACTCGACTTATACACGAGTAAATACGGTATTCCTGTCAGACAGCGCTTCCCAGCTCCACCCCAGTCAGTTACTTCACGCTGAAGCTTGCTGTGGCAGTGTTGGGCGCCATGTTCGGGGAGAGAGGGGAGAGAGGAATTATTTCAACTTCTGCTGCTGCTTCGAAGTATAATGCCCGGCGGCTGCTGGCTGGGAGGGTGACAGGAAAGGATCGTGGGAAAAAGGTAATTTCTCACAGACTTTGTCAGACAGCGCTTCCCAAAGCCAATCCCTACCATTACATAGAGGGAGAGCTCCGGTGGTACCTTTTTTCCAATCTGACGCTGTAGGTGCGGTGGCGATCTACACAGCCGACAAGGCCCAAAACGGAAGGAGGGAGCGGCGGCAAGCTGATGCTGGCAGGGGAGGCCCAAAACGGAAGGCGTGTCCTTCCTACAGAGGTGCAAGGAGGGAGCGGCGGCAAGCTGATGCAGGCAGGAGAGGAGCCGAGCAGAGAGAGGAACGCCGGCTCTGTAAGTTTCCCTTTGGTCCCGATAATGACCCGAATCCCCAGCAGATCGGGTAAACATTTACCACACCTGCCAGCACTGAATATCTTAACCCGGCAGGAGGTCATGTGACCGGACCTGTTCTCACGATACAGGTGGGTGTCTGCACTGGCACAGTACATATCGTAGTCACAGACTAAATATCTAAACTCCACACACACTCCAACCTCCAATAAGCCTGGACTTTAAATACACAGATATATAGGCCTCACAAAAGTACTACCCCAAACACCTGCAAAACATCAGCATGGGTTCATTTCACGGCCAGTAGATACACCAGAGCGGCCGCATGTGACACACACTCTGCTACACCATTTCACAGGGGAAAACAAGGCAATAGCCTCCACCATCCCCTCAAATCAGTCAGCTCCTCACACACTTTACAGCCCCCCACTCCTTCCTCGACTCATACAAGGGTCATAGCAAATTTCATAATTTTTGGCCCAAAAACTGACCTCGACTTATACACGAGGTCGACTTATACACGAGTATATATGGGTATTTCATACCGTGTTTCCCTGAAAATAAGATAGTGTCTTGCATTCATTTTTGGCCCTAAAGATGCGCTAGGTTTTATTTTCGGGGGATGTCTTATTTTCGGGAAACGTGGTACTGGTACAGTATATTTTTCGTACTGTACTGCAGCTAGGTCTTATTTTCAGGGGAGGCCTTATATTTCTAAGCTTGGAAAAAATTGCACTAGGTCTTATTTTCGGAGAAACGGTATAAATCCATGTATGGGTGTTGTAATGCACAGTGATACACACTATCTCACAGACACTGAATACATATTGTCTTTTTTTCACACACAAGCACAACAAGATACAGTCTCACAAAAAGTCCTCACACATTTACACATACAGACAAATATAGTCACACATAAACACAGTCTTGCACATTCAAACATAGAGATGCACAGTGAATCACACACTCATGTAGACACACAGACTAACACAAACTTAGAGACAAACCTTGTGTCTCACACACATGCACAGGCACACAGTCTTTCACACACACATATATACTAACTGACCTTCTCACACATACAATCACACACTGATCTGTATACACTGCTTCACAGTAACAAAAAGGGAGAGATATTTGTGGGGCTTATTAATCAAAGTGAATTTGACTGTTGAAGTGAATCCGCATTGGTTGCTTCGCTCCAATTCTCTACTCTTTATTTACTAAACAGAATATTCCCATAGCGAATATATGACAGCGGCAGTAGCTATATTTTGCTTAGTGTGGTGTAGTCAGACAAACAGTAGGAACCCTGCCCTGATTTGTTGTGTAATATAGTAGCACTATATAAAAAAATGAAGAAATACAAAAAAAATCCTGTAAGGGAGGGGGGTGCACTATCCTGCTGGCTGCCTCCTCCATTTCCCTGTCCTGAATCTGAATGCCTAAGCCTAAGGCACCATTGACCTTTGTTCCGACCCTGAATGTGACATAATACTACTTGCTTGAATTTGCTACTGTGACAGACACCAATGCTTGATGAACATGCAAATAACCCATGCAAGCACATGTAAAGTGGTGTGAAGAGCTCTGTAAGTCTGCAGAAGAGACCTTAATGCATGTAATTAAAAATGAAAACTTGTCAGTATCATATAATGAAAGGTAATATAAAGTCTTTACTTGGCCCCAACTGGGAAGTCAATTAGAGCCTGGGGCAGCTGAGGTTACAGAAGTTATCTTCATATTATGCTGGTTTGGTAATTTTGTAGGGGCTCCTCAACATTACAGCTGCTAAAATCTCAGTCCAACCATGGCATATTTGGAATTTGTACAGCATTCTTGTCTCTGTTAGGTTTTAGAGCCTAATTAGTCTCTCAGCATAACAGCAGGGGACTTGACCTTTGAAAGTAATGCACAACTCACTTTTAAGTCAGTATAGAACATGGCCAATCAAAAACCACTTTGAGTGGTTAAAGACTTGGGTCAGTGCAAAGCACTCTTGCTGTGCCCTCTTGATTTTGATTAGAATTTAAAGTTTTTATTTGCAGCAGCGCATGTGCTATAGAAGATAGAGGGGGAGAAATCGTTCGGATCTGTCATGAACAGATGGCACTGACTGAGCAAACATGCTGGCTGGAGGACACAGAGGAATGTTATGTTTACATATGCACACGTGCATCTCCAGCAGTGAATTGTATTAGTATTGCAATTTCTTAATGTACCAAGGAGCAACAGTGGCAAAAAAGTTATTATTTTGCCTAAATGCCTGCTGGAACACTGACAGATCTATACGCATAGTTATTGATTAGATGGTAATGTAATTGCAGAAGTCCATTTAGAAACACCAAACAAGATGCAGCTCAATCCCAGATCAGTGGAAAATATTATTAGTAACAAGAGCTCACACTTTGAAATACAATCTCTGTGTACCATTGAAGATGGAAGACGTCCCCCAATAATCCCATGGCGACTACCAGATGTATCATTTTGTTACATTTAGATGGTAATATACACAGTTTTACAGGGGGGGCAGTATTCCGCACCTTTCCTATTTTGTAGTAAACTTTTCAGTCAGTTACCCATTTATGGATCCAACAAAAGCATCAGGTATAAGTGTCATTATGTAAAAAGGGAACTTTAGCCTTTTAATCAGTGCTAACAATACTTAAATGCTAATGATAATGTTAATGGAAACAGATCTGTATAAATATTATGTTAAACGGCAAAATTATATATATACAGTAGAGTTACCATTAAGGTTAGCATTTAAATCTCCTATTTTACTCCTGCAAATCCCCCTTGGCTCATGGAAGCATCTAATTGAAGTTAGCAGCATGGCTGGTGCACATTACATTCTAATTTAGAATACTTAATCATAAAATATTATTGAAAGCTTTTCGGAAAGGCTGTATGAGAGGTGAAACATGCCAGTATCTTTACAGATAGAAAAAATATGAATTACAAACAGAGATAATTCAATAGAAAGATTTATTTTTATACATACACATTTATGGTGATAAAAGATTTTACTAATGAGATGTTATTGATGTAATACATGTTTATTATAGTGGGTTTCATTATCTGTTTTAATAGTAGATGTCTGTATTCTGGTATACACGCCAATATGAAAAGGATGTAGAGTATATATATATATATATATATATATATATATATATATATATATATATATATATGAAGCGTGCCCCAAATCCTGATTTTTAAAGGTAAATAGCTAAATATCTTTCTATCTAAACTCAGGTCAGAATTTTTGGAAGTACAGATTGAATGTGTTGTAACTAGAAATTCATTGGAGGTATTTTTAATTGTCGGTGTTATTTCTTCTCAGCCTGTATCTCAGACATAAAACAAGAGAGCACCTCTGTGCTGCTAAATTAAAAGCAGGAAAATGACCTCTTATGAATGCACATGAAGTAGTACAGGTTTTTCAGGATTATTAGTCAATATTTTTTCTCCGTGATTAGCTACGGTATTTTATACCAAGCAACATATTGTTCTGAGGCATAAATATAACTTTTTTTTTTCTTGGTAATATTACCCCTTTAAATATAAGGCAATGAATTTCCAGTGAAAAGTAAAACAAAAGTCTGACATGAAAGCAAATATTGGGTATATATTTGAAGAGTAATAAAAATGTTATTGCTCCCATCTGGCTTCCTTGAAGCAATGAAATCTTTAGCCTAATTCTAGACGTACAGGAGAGAGGCTGCAGATGTTCAGTGGGAGGGAACATAGGAAGAGAGACTATCACTGGAAATAACATTATTCTCATAACTGTTCTTACCATCAGAATGCCCTGAGACCCTATGTCAAATAAACTGCCTTCTCCAGACACCTAGGTAAACAACTGTGCATACTGCACCTGAAGGGAGTGGATGAGTGTTCCCACCTCTGCCCTAGGCTTGAAATATATCATTAATTAGTATACTGCTGCTTCATGACAAGCAAGATCTATATGAGCAATGTGTATTAATACTGCATGTCTACAAATGCTATGGACATACCATCGCTTCCACCTAAAGTAATGTGCACAGGTCTACCCATTCATACAAGACCTAAATCACCAGTGTGTCAATCTTTGCAAAGGATACACAGATTAGGGAATTGATTTTTTGATTTGAATTACTGACAAGAAAAACTTTTGGCTGATAATCTAATTTATTAAGATACACCTGTATTCAGATAGAGATTTTTCTTTGATTACATTTTCACTATATTGCCTTTAGGCTAGTGTGCCTTTAAAACTATATTGCTTTACATTTTTGTTTTAGCATGTATGGTCACTGAGTATGTATCCATATCTAAATCAGTTCACTGCAAGCAGATTACATCATCACAGTCATATTTTGAAAGCGTAGATACTAATACAAAAATAAACACAATATTGCTGAGGTTGGCTATTCTCCATCAGTCTAGAAAGAATAATATCATTTTTTTTTTTTTGCATTTCTATGAATCAGTCAGTCTGTGGTTTCAAAGCCTGACCTCTTTTTCTGGAAACATATTAACAAGTTCATTGCTTAAAACAACTACACATACCTGTCATGTGTATCTCATTGTCTGGGTATTTCTGTATTTCACTACAAGATCTTTACTGATGTTTAAAGATAAATGATAGTACCTTAACATCTGAAAACATGTAATCTGAAAATCTTAAGAAGCAAAAGAAAATAATGTCATCTGTTCTTGTAGGAGACAGGTAAGTAAGGGCATGTTTTGGAAGCAGTTTATTACAAGCAGCTGTAGGTTGTACAAACCCCAAAATCAGAAAAGTTGGGACGTTGTGTAAATCGTAAATAAAAACAGAA
>WMED01007732.1:0-17420 GCA_019650415.1 Pipa parva
ATATATATATATATATATACTGAATACACATATACACAGAATGTGTGTATTAATCTTTGTAACAAAATAACCCCCACTGATTGAGAACTGCAGAAGAAGAGGGTGTATTTGCAGATAATCAGATCAATACTAAGCACTGGAGTAAAGGGGATGTGTAAAATGTATACACACAATAGCCAAGCATCGTTGTTTGTTTGTTCTGTGGGAATCAAGGCTGGTAGAGAGAGGTAGAAGATTATAAAATCTACATGGAAACACACAATAAGCCTCACCCTAACTGTATAATCCCTACCATGTACTTACAGTTAATTTCAGACTAGGATCTTTAACAGCTAGGCCTTTATCAATCTAGTCATAATGCAGATGGTTACTCCCCTTAAATACAGGATAGCTACAATTTCAAAGGCTTACTCAATATACTTTTAAGAAAAAGGGAACATGTCTACCTATTGTGGTTAGATCCATTTAGTACTGAAGCCAAAAGAAAATATTATCATTATTCTACATTAAGCCCCAAAGACGCTACAATTTATTATTTAGGCCAGTGACAAAAAAGGCATTCCTAGAAATATTAGTTGGAAACTGTATCATGGCGCTTTATAATCTCTGGCAGTAGAGAGGTTAAGTGAAAATGTATATTTGCATAGACTGCTAAGGGGTTTATTTAATAAGCTGTAAATCATCTTATAACACTGACACTGGCTGACATCTCACATTGATCTGAATGTTGCTGACTGAAGGCTTGTGCAGTTTGTATTCATTAAACAAATTCTATTGTATAAAACAGATAAGCTTAGTTGGTGTCCCTCCTGCTTGCTGAGACTTGTAGTTTAACAATAACAGAAAGGCCATAGACTGGACATCAGTTGGGAATGGTCATAAGTCAATGTTAAGAAAAATTTCTAAAATGTAGAAATTTACAAATTTAGATTAGCGGATATAGGAAAGTGTATATTCTACTATACCATGATTCACTACATTCAGCACAACTGAAATACACATTAGAGCAATGTTACTCTCTTTAAAAGGCAGTGGTAGTTAAATGTCAAAACAAAATTACACATTGTATTTTATCATATCTCTTAAAACACAGGAGTCCATATTACCATACAGTGAAGCTGTCCTTAGTGTGGACTTTAACAAAAGTTTACTGGAATTTACTCATTTTGCAGAGTTCAAATGGTTCTCCTGTAGTCCTGGAGACAGATGTCATTCATACAAGTGAAGGTCACCTCATCTGATGGTAACCTGTGTCCCAAACCCTGCCCTTGTTACACTATTGGTTGATAAATCAGTCCATCCCTAAATGAGAGGGTCATTTCTATATATTTCCCGTAGGAATCTGAAAGTCCGGCTCACACATCTACAGAAATCATTTATAGTTCTGTCATGCTGGATTTTGTACTCACAATTTAGGACACAACAGTTTGCATACTGCCTCCAGAAAATATTTAGGAGAAAAGTGAAAACTGACTCTTATCTAAAATGACATGAATTTGTTATTGGAAAAAATCTTTGTATCTCGGAGTCAAATCTCAATCCCTTCTCCAACCTTCACCCTATTATATTTGGATTGACAGCCAAGAGTGGAAAACATTATACAGAAGTTAATTATTGCATCCATTCATATCTAAATTATGTTATGCTACCTGATGCTGGGGTATTGTTATGATCTGGGCTTGGCTGCAATTTATTGCATTGGCAGATTCAGTCTGACTGGGATTAGCTCACCATATCCCACTAACTGTATATAAGTGAATAATACATCTATTTCTCTGTCACCTTGTCCCTAGGTCATGATGTCACTTACAGTAGTTGCAGTTGCCATTGTCACTTTTGACTGAATAGTTGCCTTACACCACACCGGAGCCTTGCCATCAACCCCCCAATTAACCTCTCTAATGTGGTGAAATAGGTGAATTAGGAGCAGTACACCTACACGAATTCACTCCATTGACAGACTCCGTCGCTCGCTTAGTAGTTGAAGTACATGTGCACATGCATGCAATGTAATGTGAAGTGCTCAGTAAGATCAATCAGTCAGAACCAGGGCCCGACCCTGCACCAAGGCCTGGGAGGATTGAAGTTATGTTATAGCATACCACTGAGCTATAACAAGAAAGAAGTTAATTATGCAACGCAGGACATGTTTCAGCACGCTTCTCACCATATCCCAGAATTTTCATACAGAAATGTTATTAGTGACAACAAAGGAGGAGGGTATAATGGTCCTGCATCAGACAAGAATATGTATTTGCAGTCATGTACAGAACAATCAGATAGAGCAGCATAGGTTAAAATATATATTTAACTAATTGTTAATGTCAGCGGATAATGTTTTTCATTGTCACAATGATATTATAGATGTACTGTATGTGTTTGCATATGTATCATTATCCAGTCTCTAAACCAGACCTGGACATTGTACAACCCGCGGGCCACACCCGACCCTCCAACCATCTACTACCGGCCCGCCTGAACATGAAAAAACAGGGAGAGCATGGCCAACCTCCAAAGGCGCCGTAGAGTTAGTCACGCCACCTTTCACCACTCAAACCTTTCACGCGGCCCCATGAGAAAAATAATTGCCCACCCCTGCTCTATACAATAGTATCCAGCTTTAGCTTTAGATAATATGTACTGTAGTCATCAGTTAGGATGTGGTGAAATGAACATTAAAAGAAAAGAAAATAAGTCTTTGTTTCTAGAGATTATTGCAATGGCTGAGTATCACCATTAATGAAAGACTGATAGAGGGTGCTGTCCACACTATACAGAGTGGAAGTAAAGCAGGCCAATAGTAATAGTAGTAAGTGGAAGCAGTCAGACCATTGGAGGGAACTGTGTATGTGTATTTTGTATGTCATTTTTATTCATAAAGTGACACTAGGTTATGTTGTGCTGAACAATTCAACAATAGAAGCAAAGTGTGGTTATTAAAGAAGAAGAAGGAAGAGAAAACAAATAGTGTTGATAAATTAAAAACTGAAAAATAGGGGATGAGAAATTCAAGGTAGAATTACATAAGGCATATTTATCAAAGTGTAAATATGCCAGGAGTAGAATCACAGCCATTCGCTCGGACACAAAAAAATGAGCTTCTCCTTATTCACTAAAAAGTGGATTCCATTGGTGAGAAAGTGAACGGTGAGGGACTTTGTTCGATGTGTTATCAGCCATAATCACTTTAACAGTAGCAGATGCATAGTGAAGCACAGTAATGCAAATTCTCCCAAGCAAAGTGAAGTCACATTTTGATCCCCACTATTGTTGCTATATTATAGTCACCTACATTTCAAAAAGTTTACATCTCTTTCTATGCTCATGTTGCTACTTGATCGCTATATTTCCTCGCTAAACCAGAGCTCTGCCATCAGTCCCCTACTTAACCACATTTGGAAAAATCAAGATAGTGTATTCAGAGCACCAAGCCTTGCCAAATTCACCTCTTCAATTAAATCACTTAATAAATTGTTGAAAGTCATGTGTTTGCCCATACAAAGTAATGAGCAAAGGTGTGTATCTCCATGGCTGCCCTAATGGGTTGAATTGGACAGAAATTCAGATAATTTTGCATTAGAAAGAGTTATTGAAGCTGAAAAGATAGTCTTGATAGTATTATCATGTGCAAAAAAATTTTAACTTTCGTGAGGTTATTGGTTAAATGACTATGATGAAGTGCCTGGAAGCGCTAAACATGTAAGTGCTGGTGCCATCATTATTTTTTCATTCTGACCTGATTTTATGGTTTAGTAAAGGAGAATTTATTTTTTTACTTCTTGGACCCTTTCATTTTTTCATTAATTATTGGCTAAAGTCCGAATTATTGCATAAAGGTGTGAATTCACCAGCTAAAGACAGTTGCAGTAGACTGCGACTGTCGGAACCACATCTTTATAATGAGAATATTGTCGCAGTTGCAACTTTATTATGGAAATATAGTTGCAGTCACAACTTTATAAATTGTCGTGACTTTACAATGGGAAATTTGTTGCGGTTGCGAATCTGCTATGGGAATCCCCTGTTAGAAAATTCAACAGTCGAATTGTCACTTTAATAAATAAACCCCCCTTGGGGAGAATAAATAAAAATGGCAGCAATCATTATTATTATTGATATACAAGCAGATAAATATAAACCATTTTCATGTTAATAATGAAGGTTCATAATTACATTTTTTATTTAATATTGAAATAGAATTTACAGCATTCTCTGTAAGTCAGTAACTGAAGAGTTGTAAACTGCAGATCACCAGGTTCAGTGAATTTATCATCAAAGACCACAATTGCTGAGATATATACAATATATATACATATATATATATACAGTATATATATATATATATATATATATATATATATATATATTCATTCAGGGTTGATATTCAATATAATACAAAATTGCTAATAAAGTTAGCATATGCTACTTCTCAGTACCTGGAAAAATAGCACATAATGCTTTTTATGAAATGTATAAAAAATTATAAGTTTTCATACCAGTTTAAAAACAATAGCAAATGGCTAATGATCAAAGAGCATGTTTTAAACTCCATTGTAGTGAAACCCAGGGGATTAAGTGCAGGGAGTTTAAAGGTCACAGATTACTACTGGGTTATAGGACCAAGGGAGGTATAAAACCAATGGTATGAAAGGACCAATGCTTAATCCCATTTAGAGGTAGTCAAGGAATATGGGTGGATAGGGGGTTAGGATTAATAAATTTATGGCAACTGAACCAGCAAATCTTGCACCTGGGTTCATGGATCTCACATGACCCACTCTTGTATACAGTGATCATCTAGTTTTATCTTTGCCTGAGAAAAAACAGTGAACATTACAAGATCTAAGAATAAATAGAAAATTATATTTGGAATCCCCAGAGGCTATAGTCTAACCCAGACCTGGGCATTGTACAGCTCTCAGGCCACATCTGGCCCCCTAACTATCCCTGACCGGCCCACGTAAGCCTGCAAAAATGGGAGTGGGGCGTGGCCAACTACCATAAGTGCTGGCAAGTTAAGTATATTATTCTGGCCCTCTAACATCATTCCACTTTCTCATGTGACCCCATGGAAAAATGAATTACCCACCCCTGGTCTAACCAGTGATAATGAATTCCCTTATAAACACTCTGTAAGAGATAGACTAGACACTTGCACTTTCATTGCATTCTCTGTAATAAATTGTTTCTGGAGCATTCATTCCAATAGGTCTCATATTAATATAAGCAATTTAGATGATTTCTTTTGTGTACAAAATCCCTAATGTTCCTTTTAACACAAGGTATACAGTAATTAGGTCATGCCTGTTTTAAATATTCATTTAATAATGTTTAGGCTTGCGAAGTTTTCTGCTGATGAATTCTAATAATAAGTATTTTCTCCAAAATAATGGAATGGTCCTTTTGTGAATTCTGTTTATTGCCATTGTTTGCTGATCTGTACAGAAGTTCAATTATCTTACTTATAACTGTTTAGTCCCTTAACAGGCTAATTACTTCCAAAGTAAAATTACCATAACATCAGCAATGGCAAAGCTTTCTAATTTCTTGGAATTATAGGTCCTCCATTCCATCCAGCATTCTTTGTCACATGTAAACCATTTAAAGACTATACTATAGATTGTGTATAAAGTGTAAACTGTAACTGTAAGCTTATGTAAACTGACATGATCAGGAATATAAATATATAAAGCATTGGGACATATATTGTCTCCACATGACATCTGATTAGTCATTTAGAGATAATTGTACTGTAAAGGTAAAAAAGTATAACAGAAAAACTCATTTGCATTATTCCTTAGATTACAGCACTATCAAGACAATGAGCTCTTGTTTATTGGCTGGAAACAATGAATTGACACAATTGAATATTTATATTCCGAAAAAAGAAAAAAACAGAACAATCACTGGTTACTGTTGTAGGGGCCCCAAACATCTTAGCAAACCAAATTCTGTCTCAGCACCATGTTATTTTGTTTTTTATACTATAAAGTACAACAGTATTTCAGGTTTAACAAGGGCAAGTATAAGACAAGAGCTTTAGGAAGAGTTTGGGTCCAGGAAACCCCATTTCATAGGGTGGGAGTGCCCCAAGGCTCAGTCCTTGGCCCCCTCCTGTTCTCCTTGTACTCTCTTTCCTTGGGTGATATCATCAATTCATTTGGTCTTCAGTATCACTTGTATGTGGATGATGCCCAAATTTACCTATCCGCTCCTGTGCTAACACATGAAACTCAGACTCAAATTTCTAGCTGTCTTCTGGCAATCTTGTCGTGGATAGCCAAACGCCAGCTCAAAGTAAATCTCGCTAAAACGGAATTGATTATCTTTCCACCCAAACCTGGTCCTGCTCCTACCTTTCCCTTTCTAGTGGATGGTGCCATCATCAACCCTGTTACTTCTGTACGTTGCCTTGGGGTGATTTTTGACTCTGCTCTTTCCTTCTCTAATCACATCTCTTCTACTGCTAAAACCTGTCGATTGTTTTTTCACAACATTGCCAAGATCCACCCCTTTCTCTCTTGCCCCACTGATAACACCCTCATGCATGCTCTTGTCCTAGCCAACCTTGAATACTGCAATGTTCTTCTGTCTAGCCTTCCAGCTCTCTGCCTCTCCCCGCTCCACTCTGTTCTAAATTCTACTGCCAGAATTGTCTCCCCCCTCCCTGGAGGGGACAACCTCTCTCCCAATCTCTCTCTGCTCTTTGGATCCCTGTAAGCAAACAAATCATTTACAGTGTTCTCCTTTTGACATTTAAGGCACTTCACTCTATTGTCCCTCCTTACATTTCTTTTCTTGTATGCCAATACATTCCTCGTCGTCAACTGCGCTCCTCCCAAACCAACCAGCTTTGAGTGCCACACTGCCCTTTCTCATCTTAAGCCATTTTCTCTCTCTGCCCCTCACATCTGGAATACTATACCTCTTTATCTTCACCAAAAACATTCCTTCCGCACTTTTAAAGCCAAACTGAAACCTTACATTTTGGAGCACTAGCACTGATATTTATCACTGATTTTTATGTATATATTTTATTTAATACTTAGCCATTTATGCTTAATATTTATATTTATTTATGGACTTGTTTTTCATCACATTGTCAGAGCTCTTATTACCCATCTGGGCATGTAAGTCCTCCTCCCATTTAGATTGTAAGCTCTACGGGGAAGGGGCCTCCAACCTCTTGTCAACCTCCTTGTCAACCTCAACATAGCACTTAAAGTGATGTTATCCTTGTGATCTTATACTGTATTGTTTAATGCAATTTCCCAAATCTGTATTTTATTTTTTATTCTGAACTGTACAGTGCTGCGTATGTTTGTGGTGCTTTATAAATAACATTATACATACATTTAAAGATAATCTTTCTGTCCAGGACATGGATCAGAACCATGGATGCTAATAAAAACCATTAGGCCGATTGGCCAGACCTCTACCTTTGGTACTTTTCATAGTATAGGTCAATTGCTTGTATCTACACCCTGCAGGGGTCCACCCTCCTTTCTTGCCATCCATGTCATGTGATTTGCCCAGTGAGTGGGGCCTTCAGTGGGCCCATCAATCCCCAGTCCGGTGTTGTGGGTCTGTAAGCCTCAAGTAGAGCAACTACAAAAGTATTGACAATGGATTATTATTCTATGTCACAAATTGTATCAGTGAAATACCGTACATTTATTGATATATACTCTTCAAAAACATGCAAGTATTATGCATAAATCATTTATAAATAATACTATTTAGGAAAGGCCTTTTTATTCTACAGAAAACTGTAAAAAGGAAATCAGTTGCCCATGGTAAACAAAATGCTTTAGGTGTCTACATCTGTTATTAACCTAATTAACTACAGAACAGAGTCTATTCCTTAATATGCCAGCTTACAGATGGTCAAACTGGCAAAGACACAATCAAAGTTAATTTAAGGAAAACTGTTCAAAGTGAATTGTGATTTTGCTTTTTCATTTTCTGAAATGCAATATTCTATTTGATAAAATATGTGCATTTCAAACCGAGATTCTCTGATTTGGTATAAATTAATATAATAATAATGTATGTTACCAATTTTTTACCCATACAATTAATGAGGTATGGCAAACTCATATTGGCCATGTAAAAGAACGGCTTTGGGCAAGTTAGAGAATGAATCCTCAGATCTTAACTAGGCACATTTATCATTCCCAGGGGAAAGTACTGTAAAAATGAATAGCCGGAGATTGTTATATGATCCACATCATTGAAGACAGTGTGATTATTGTTGATGCTACAAAAGAGAGACAGAATATTATTCTGCAGGAATACAACAGAGAGGGCATAAATCCAGGACAAAATACAACTGTTAGTTGACTGTAATGAAATATGGAATAAAGACATGATAGAAGCAATTTACAAAATGCCATCAGTCACATATAAAATAACAAGGTCTGGGCACCCTCCAGCACCTTTCATAATACATTCCAAATGAGTTCAGCTTGGTTGCAAAAGATGCTCAAACCAGTAACAGGAAGTGAAGATAAAGCCATCCCTGAATCATACTTGTTGTATTTTGTTTCTGCTGTTCAGTTGGAATGAATAGGACAAGTGCCTTTGTTTTAATACTGGTTTGAGCATTTTCTACATTTATATGAAATTTAGGGGCATAGGCTGGCGCCCTTTCAGTGCCAGCTCCCAGTACTATATGCTAAAATTATTCTTAGGAGTATATGCTGACAATCAGTTTGAATTAGTTACAGCTTGGAAACCTTACTTAAAATACTCCTTAGAGAAGATATGGTAGGAAAGTAGGAAACAGGGCCAGAGCTACTGGTTAGCAATAGAGACAGTCACTTAGGTAATAGAGGGCATCACCAGTAAGTTACAGTTCCACTGTTTCTGCTTCATAATTAGCTGAAAGTTACAGCTCCACTGTTCCTGCTTCACAAGTAATTGTGAGTTACAGTTTCACTGTTCCTACTTGACGTGTAACTGTGAGTTACTGTTTCTGTTTCACAATTTCCTGTGAGCTATAGTTCTAATGTTCCTGCTTCATGTGTTACAGTGAGTTAAAGTTATACTATTCCTGCCTCACTTCCCATGTACGTTGCAAATTTGCATTTCCTGCTTCCCGTGTTCCTGTGACTTGCAGTTTCATAGTTCCATTTGCAAGTGCTCATGTACTCCATTAAATGTGATTTGTACTTCTGCAGTTCCTGGTTAAAGTGACTCTTTTGAGTTCCTGCTTCCTGTGCTCCTGTTAGTTGCAGTTCTACAGTTCCTGATTAAAGTGCTCCTGTGAGTTATAGCTAAGGAGATTTCATTCCAAGTTTCTCCAAGTGTTACAGTTTGCATGTCTCTGCCATCTTGCCCAGCTACCATCAGTGGAGGTTAACTTGGGGGTGGCACAAAGGGGATCCATCACAGCAATGTTAATATCTACTTGTGGAGGCTAAGGGTGAAGGCCAAGAGATACTTAGACTTCCCACCCTTGGATTGACCAGCACTAGCCCCACTGCAACAAGAAGCTCCACACCAGAGTCTCCCATGTTTTCCCTAGGATTCTCTTAAGAGTGCCTCAGGTTCTGAGGGTCATTACAATGGGAAGCTTATAGTGCTTCAGGTCAATGAGCAGAGAAACTGATGGGCTGCTGATACGGTGGTCTTCTGCACAAGGAGCTCTAAAAATGATGTTGAACAGATGGGGGCTGCAGTGCAATAACCAGCGAAAAGGATGAGAATCTAATGGGGGACTAAAAGGACTGCAATACAGCTACTAGTGAACATGATGTGGATCTAGTGGGGGGACTGCAATACAGCTACTAGTGAACATGATGTGGATCTAGTAGGAGACTGCAATACAGCTACTAGTGGACATGATGTGGATCTAGAGGGGGACTGCAATACAGCTACTATTGAACATGATGTGGACCTAGTAGGGGACTGCACTACCATTATTAGTGAACATAATGTGGATCTGGTGGGGGACTGCACTACAGCTACTAGTGAACATGATGTGGATAGTGAACATGATATGGATCTGGTGGAGCGGCTGCACTACCATTATTGGTGAACATGATGTGGATCTAGTGGGGGACTGTACTACAGCTACTAGTGAACATGATGTGGATCCGGTGGAGGGGCTGCAGTTTGCATCAGAAATAAAACTAGCATTTTTAATAATAAAATGAATGTTGATTAGTAGCAGACATAAATAAAGGAAACCATGCTGACAAGATTTCTGTAAAGATTAAAAATGTAATAATGCAGTTTCCCACTCAAATGTTATACAGAGAAGTTGTAATCAAGCTGTAACAGTTGTTTTAGAAAATAGCATTAATTATATGGAAAGCACATTGGGATATTTAACACAAGCCACCTTTGTGATGACAATGACAAGGATTGTACTGGTACAGGTGGGCAGCTATGACATAACCAATCAATTCCCAATTTTTTTTACAGTATATCTTTGTTTAATCTGTGCTGTTACAAAAGATTATAATTGGTTACCCTATTTTTTACCATTTAGGGCATCCACTAAATTCCTCAAAATGTTATAATCATCCCTTTTCTTGTAGAGTCATTTTGGTCTATACGTCTTTACCTAGAGTGAAAATAATAATTTTAATATAAAACAATTATGATTATAGCAATTTACCCATTGGATAATAACTATGTGATGGGATTGGGCAGGACTATTCACAGCTACCTAAATCAGTTTCCATTCTTTTAAATTCAAAAAAAAAAAAATTCACATGAGCTACAAAACTGAATTGCAGGAATCTAAAGAGCACTGTATGCTCTATCTGGTTATGTTTGATTGGTACTGTATTTGGGGAAAGGTATGGTGGCATACTGTGCATTGGATCTTGATACGTCTATTGAGCATTGATTACTTTGTCTACAGAACATTGTACCTTGGCATAACAATGATGGATATTCTGATTTATAAATATAAATAGCAAACTTTAGTCCTGAAAGTTTGTGCTGGAAATATAGCTCCTCATGAGAATGTGGAAGAAGGCATGCTAGTCACTTCTTTGTGTCCATGAAACCAACTATGCATCCAGAAACCTTAGTCTACTAGACAGATACAGCCTAGGATTCAGAGCCATATATCCAACCTGCCAACATGTCTTGCTCCCATAAGCAGATATACTATTGCTGTTTGGGTCTATGTAGAAATGCCATCTATGTATCTAGGAACATGCTAATAGATTTATTAGTGCAATTCATAAACAGGGGCAATAGTAACCCATAACAACCAATCAGCTGCTAGCATTCACTGGTAAAAAGGAACTAGAACTCTGGAAGTCAACTGCTGATTAGTTTCCTCTGTAATAGATTGCCCTGGTTGATGAATTCCACTGATTGTATTTTAAAAAGATTTGCACTATATATGGATGAATCCTTGAAAGGTATGCAGGCATGCACACTGGCTTTCCCAGACTACAATATCCAACAGAGCAAGGGGAATTTGTACTGAACAGTACTGGGACTTTCTAATATGAAACAAAGATGGTAACAACCTGGAAAACTATTCTAATTTTAGGAAATAGGCGGTTGTAGGGCTATGTTTTTATTCTAGAGCATTATCAGCAACAGTTTGTTTGACAGTTTAGTTAAGGCTTACAAGAGTTAACATTGGAATCTCCCTGGTATTGTATCAGTGAGACAGTGGATTACCACATATTGAATGTGTCTATTTTCTATACAGGTGACAATCTGGATGTGCATTCCACATCAATTCCATTCTGACAATTCATGCAGTATTTTATTAAATGCATACTACACTGTAGGGGGTTATTCATCAAATTCTGAACAGTTCCGAAAATGCCCGTATTTGTGTCCATTCGCGACTTCTCCAACTCCGCTTATTCAACAATCTCTACGATGTGACAAATTCGCGACCAATTCTGACACTTAATTTATATTCATTGTGGGTTTAAAGCACACCTTTAGGAATTAATTACTAATGATAATTAGGTGCAACCTGAGGGTTTAGTTAAATAATAGCATACAAAAGAGAATAGAAACCATCGATGGTGCACACTAATTTATTATACACTTAATACAATGGTGAAAAATTTGCAAACTGATACACAAAGAAATCTTAAAAACAATTACAATTTCTCTAAACAGAGAATATGTTTGCAAACTGTGCCTATAAATATATTGCAAAATGACAGTGGTAGTAGTTATAATAGAAAAGATATTATTATGTATTATAGAAATATTCAAATATCACTTAGAAATTATATATATGTATACTCTACCAGTCAATGTCAAGGTAAGCAGTCAGGGAGTTGTAGGTCGATCTTTTAATTCTCAGGTAAAGACCAAAAAGCAGCAATCAGATGATAGTGCTCTGTAGCTCATAAAGGTGCCCGGATGGAAAATCCGGAACGTTCGGTCATTCGTTAAAAGACATTTAGTATCCTAGATTAACATATCCTGGACTGCAGGCGACAGTGAGCAAAAAGAAAACTGATTCCAGCCGCATGATGAAGCCTACGGTCCAGTAGGCGAAACGCGTCCGGAGATCGACCTACAACTCCCTGACTGCTTACCTTGACATTGACTGGTAGAGTATACATATATATAATTTCTAAGTGATATTCGAATATTTCTATAATACATAATAATATCTTTTATATTATAACTACTACCACTGTCATTTTGCAATATATTTATAGGCACAGTTTGCAAACATATTCTCTGTTTAGAGAAATTTTAATTATTTTTAAGATTTCTTTGTGTGTCAGTTTGCAAATTTTTCACCATTGTATTAAGTGTATAATAAATTAGTGTGCACCATCGATGGTTTCTATTCTCTTTTGTATGCAATTCTGACACTTACTCCAGTTGCGGATTTACGGAGTTCTTCGCATCAATTTGCATGTGCATGTACAAGTAATTTGGCTATTCAGCATGTGACAGTCTGTCAAAGAAGCAGACTCTAGTCGTACTGCTCCGAATTCACCTTTTTGCCTTCGCCAGATCAGAGTGGCGAATTGAAGGGTTTGATGGCAGGGCTCCAGTGTTGTGTAAGGCAAATATTAATTCAAAAGTAACAATGGCGACTGCGACTAAATTAATCAACTATTAAACATGAACTAGACACAAGGTGACATAGAAAAATAAGTATTTTTCACTTATATATAGTTAGTGGGATATGATGAGACTTTCTTCACTGCCCTTCACTGGAGGTATTCTCCTCACTCCACATGACTTTTCATCTTACTATAGTGAGACTAACTACACCGCAGTACGCATGTGATGGCGTCTGACGCTTTCCACTGCTTCATAAATAAGAGGAAGTGAATTTGCAACTTCCTAGTCGTATTGACACAAACAGACGTGGACACACTATGCAAGGGGAATTCGGACTTTGATGAATAACCCCCATGTATGTGTATTTGATGCATTCCAACAGGTTTATTATATATTAGAGAGGAAATAGCTGTTGCCATTTACTAGTTTCACCACAATGTGCATGTATTGGAAGTCTTGAAATTTGGTTCATATGATTGGCTTTGAGATTTAAACCCTACCCACAGGCAGTAGCCTGTACATTCAAACATAAGGAGATTTTCATATTTGTTTTTTCTCTGTGTGTTGTTCTTGATTTTGGATATACTGTGTTTTCCTTTTAGTCTCTTAATTATTTAATTCACTTGCATTCTATCAGCATGGTTGCCTGTGAGCAAATGGCAGCAAAGGTCTGCCTACTTAAACCTGCTACTCTCAGTCTGTCTTTGAGCAAGGAGTTTCCTGGCCTGAGCTAATAAGCTTTGCCACTTATTAATAGCTGTAATCCTGTTCTTGTGACTTCCAGTTTCACTCTGCTGTGTTTCCATGAGATCTAGTTTAACTGTCTTACTTCAGTCCAGCTTCTACCATTGGGGGGGGAGGTTAACCTGAAGGTTGTGGCCTGGGAGTTTCCTTGCAGCAAAGGCCATACCCCCTTGAAAACTGGGAGCTCCTTTGACTTAGCACTACAGGACAGACCAGTGCAAACATCTCTGTGGAAAGAGAATCTACAGGTATCACATATTGTTGTAACAGTGAGGTCATCTTACCGACTCCCTTCTGCTCTGAACAGTTATAACCTATCCATTGTTACTGCCTCGGCTGCAAATGATTGGAACTCTCCAGTTTGTTACATTAAAGTGTAAGTAAACCCTATTTATAAAGATTGCCCCATTAAAGTATTGTAAAGTGGAAATACAATTAATGAAATCCTCACTCACCTTTTCACTCTGCAGCACTTGTTATCCCTCTGTAAAATATTCCTCCTATAGAGTATGAGGCCATGCCCCCACCCTTCTCACATTCTCTGTCTTAAAAACTGACACTGTCTGGTCGGAATTCTGTGCCGCAGGGCTTGTTGCAGTGAAAGGAAAGTATCAGATTACTAAACATGCACTAGCAGAATGAGTCATTGTGTGACCTCATTAGGAGGAGGTGACTTCTAGAAATATAGAGGAAAAGCAAGTACATAAGTAATGCTAAGGAGAAAGGCTGCTGGATTAAGAAGTGATAACTCAAAAACACAAAATCATTTTTACTTTTCAATGTTTAAGTTTATGTTTCTACATTATAAATATAATATATATGTATAGTTTGGTCAATAACTTTACATCTGTAACTTCTTACAATGCCAATGGGTTATATTTATAAAACTGTTTGAAATTCATATTGCAATTTTTCTTAGAAAGGACTATGACTATGCACAGTTTAACAGCTTGCATTTGATTGGATGTTGTATTTTTTTCTATTCAGTAAAGAACAATGCAACATCCAATGCATAGCATTCTAATCAGTACAACTAGTATAAGGCTTGAAGTATTTTTTATTAGTATATTAGTAATTTTTTTTATTAATGATGATTTATAATATGCCTGCAATACTTATAAAGACATTCATTTATAAAGATGGATAATTTGTCAGTAAAATGCCTTTTCTACATATTAATTCAGAGAGAAATCATTCCCTTTTACGCCATTGAGCTATATGAAGCAGATTTACCTAAGCAGATTTGCTAATACTATTTTACTATTTCTTTAGACAGCAAGGGCTCCCATATTGAGCTTGAGAGCTGTTGGGTCCATAGCAATTTCCATTCTAATTAGGGCAGACAGCAAATGTGCATTTGGTTCCCACCCCTTGCAGACTGTCATTCTGATGACTGTCTAGACACCATAGCAGGACAGATAAATGGTATTGTGATTTTCTTTTATTAATTAAAAAAAATCAAATGGTTCCTTTATCTTGGCCATCTTAATTACAAAATGCATATTTGTTGTGTTGTAATCTGTCACTAACATGCAACATTTAGTGAACAGAATACAGTATAGCTTCTGAATCATTGTTCATATACGATGAGTTCATAGTTACTGGAAAGCATCCAGAAAAGAAAATGACAGCACAATTCAGCCTTTGTATTAGGGCTGAATCACTTAACACAGGTGCGGGACTCCTGGGTGTTCTGGCTAACACCACTAATGTGCACACCTGACGAAGAGAGGAACGACCACGAAATGCTGTTTTGCATCTGTGATGTGGTAAATGGAGTAAATTCTACTATTACATTACTTCTATTTCCATTTTGTTAATTCAATCTCATAGTAAATGGAGTTTTTGATATGACAGATTACTATAATGCTGTGTGAGTGTCCTGCATCACTGCTTATTCTTATGTGATATACAGTACTTTGTAACACAATTTTTTTTTTTTTTGCTTATCCTTAGATAAAAGTTCTTATACTTCAACTACCTCCTATCGTTAGGGGTTGATTCTTTCTTATGCCATTTAGTTCTATTCTCTAGGTAAACCCTGGAAACACTAGCTATGTAATCATTGGTTTAGGATTTGAGCTGGTGAGCAACAATGCACATTTCTACTTAGAATGTAATATTATTTTATTTCTTTTGAGTTTGAGGGCAAGATTTGCAAACCAAGCTGGATTCAAACCAAAAGTTTGTATCTTACACTAAATATGATTGTGACCTACTTCTCAGAAGCCGTTAATCTATCCTTTCCATTGATGATATCCAACAAGCCAAAAAGATGTCATATCAGGTTGGATATATAGCTCACATATTTCAGGCTTTAACATTTAGGTTCTAGACACATGAGAACATGGGAGTAATTTGCATGTCTCCTCCCCTTTTGCTTTTTGATTTTATGTTCTATTCCTGTAGATATAACAATGTAAATACATTTTATTTTAAGAAGGCATTCATTATATTTCCATTTATCATTCTTCTGCACACAGATGCAGAGTAAAAGTTGTTCTCCCCAGATGTACTGTACTCTACACTACATATGTATGCCACAGGAGGTCCTAAACTGTTTGCTGTATATATGTATATAAGTCTTCCTCTCATTTAGATTGTAAGCTACACGGGGCAGAGACCTCCAACCTCTTGTATCAACCACAACTTAGCACTTAAAGTGAAGTATCCTTGTGATATTATATTTGTATTGTTTAATACACTTTTCTCATGTCTGTATTCCATATGTATTGCTAAATTGTGCAGTGCAGTGTAAATTTGTGGCACTTTATGAATAAAATTTAACATACACATTGTTTTTTCTAATACTTTCATTCATTTAATTAACTACCTCACTTAAATTGGGCGAAATTTATTAAAGTTGGAAAGCCCACTCTCGGTCTTTTCAAGTTTATTGCAAGAGATCTCGCATTGTTCCCATGTGATTACTGTGTGGGTTTTTCAATTTTTCTATCTTGATTTTTCAAATATTTCGATGGAAAGGTAGCCATACGTTACAATAGTAGTATGGCTACCTTTTTATTGAAAAATCGAGATTGAAAAACTCACGCAGTAATCTCGCAGGAACAACTCATGATCTCACGTGATAAACTCAGAAAGACCAAGAGCAGTCTTTTCAACATTAATAAATTTCACCCTTAGGGGCATATTTATCAAAGTTGGATGCTTTTTGCCAATTGTCAATTTCACAATTGTCTTGTATTAAAAGATTTTATAAAAATAAAACAAGCTTCAAAATTGTACAGTCTAGCATTTTTCAGGACTCCAGCAGTAATGTTATCTTTACCTCTGGGAATCAGTTTACTACTTTATAATAGCGGATATTTAACCCATTATGCTGGTGATCCTGAACATTAGATTGGTGTATCCAAGTAGTGTCAATGCCCTAAATCTACCTTCATTGGCAAATACCATTTGACCATAAAGATTCAGGGATGGGTCAAGATGTTTTTGCGCCCAAGGTGAAGTAATGAAATCACACCCCCACAACTGACACTCCATCCCACACATCAGCGTAATCCCACTCTCTGCCTACTGTACTGCTTAGTAGTGCTTTCCTTCCCCTGCTGCCCCCCTCCATGCGGCTTTCCTTCCCTGCTGCCCCCTCCATGCTGCTTTACTTCTCCTGCTGCCCCCTCCATGCGGCTTTC
>WMED01007734.1:0-17419 GCA_019650415.1 Pipa parva
TATATACACCTTTGTGAGTAGTTTTTGTTTTTTAACATTTTACAATTAAAGTTATATCTATACTATGAGAGCTTCTCTGTGCAGTGTTGTTTGCTAGCTGTGTCAGCTAAGAGTCCAGAAGAATTGGGATCAGAATTGGTATATCGCTGTGCTTGTAAAGATACTGGATTGCCATTGAATCATGATTTAAAAGTTCTTTGCTATTAACCATCTGGTAAGCGCACAACCATTTTCACATTTTTCGGCACTTGAGTGCAATTAACCACAAGGGTGTGGTTTTGTGTCCTTCAAATTTCCAAATCACAAATAATCACCTATCACATCTGTATTTAACTAGTACTGTACGTTTGGGTCTAAACTTTTATTACCTAACATTTTGATAAGGCACTATGTAGTGCATTTGTTTTTTGTTTGAGCTTTTTCAGGTTCTTTACCAATTTTTCACATAAAAGACTGACTAAGTATATTAGAAAAAAATGTATTATGCATTGACAACACACATTACTTTTTATTAATCGGGCTGGACTGTTCTTTTAAGCCTCAGCTTAATGCTTGGCTGCAAGTGATCTCCTAGAAGAGACCACATTAGAAATGCCTACCTGATGAATAAACATTCTTGTATTGTATTACACCAGTGTTTATTAACTGCTGTTGTTTACTCTTTAATAAATTGTTTGCAACAAATTATTTTTACAATCACTCCTCCAAGATAAACAATACAACTAAAAGGGACATTAACCACAAAATGAAAAGTCTTCTTAATTTATTTATATATTAGGTACACCTACAGGAGAATTCATCAACATTCATCTATAACTCCAAGAAAATGGGATATTTAAAATAGATAAATAAGCAAGTATTATCTAAAGGACAATTGCCTAGGCAACTGCAACAATAGCAGCTGGGTGGGTATTTGTAAGCTCTATAGGGGAGGGACTTCTATCCTGTTATTTCAATCACTGCCTGGCCCTTAATGATGTGTCTTCGACGTGATTATATGCTTGTAATTTACTTCACTTGTGCTATGTTAAGCACTCTCCCATGTCTGCATTATAATTGTGTTGTTGCAATGTACTGCAATGTGTAACCTAGTGGCGCTTTATAAATAAAAATATACATACATACATGTGAGATCAATAGTAATGGGCTTCATAGTATTATGTTCTATACAATTAGTTTCACAGGTGCAAAGTTCCCATCAGGAAAATGTGATTCTTTACAATATTTTACTCACTCATTACAGCAATTTCCTATGATTGAATGACAGAAATCAGCAGATGTAGTTTCATTGTTCGGTTCAATGCCATTGTCAACAAGAAAATGTCCCATTAACAGCTGTATGAGTACAAGGTTTCATAATACATAATGGTCATGTCATATATGACATCATACTACATTTTAAAAATAATTAGGAAAATTGTAAGGAATAATTCATTGTATTTTACTGAGTCTATAATAATGCTGTGTAAAGAATACAATATTTTTATTTCTACCTAATATAATATTTTCAGCTCTGTACACAATCAAAAAATGTATACGGCAGGGAACTTGTCTATGACACTCTCCTCACTCTACAAAAATCAGCCTAGAGTGTAATCCAAGCTGGTAGCCAAAGGGAGGATCTACAAGCTTCAAAGTCTCTCCCTGATGTCCTGGCATGTACTTCCAGGAAGCCTGGTTGTTTTGCCACATTTTGGTCCCTGGAGACCATGATCCATCCCTGCCTGGATATGGAAAATCACTACTACCCATGATCAGGGAGGTAAACTGAGAAAAAAAGACCAGTTTTGCATGGATTGATTTTCTTGGAAGAAATCAGAGCTATTAATCTAAACCATAACTGCATTTTAGTGTGCCTCTGTAGCTGCTATTTAAATTATTTCAGCACTTGATATCTCCAAATTCTACAGGTACCAGCCTAAAATGTAAATGTTCTCTATAAATGTAAATCCTCAATTTTTAGTTATAGTTATTCTAACTCTTAAATCCCTTTCATGTTTTTCAAATATAATGAGGGATTAGTTATAAAGTGCATTAGAAATTTAGATGGATGATTTTTAATTAACCTTTTATTTAAAATCTTCTCAGTATTACTAAAACTGTCCACTGCAACATTCTCAGTACTGTAAATTCCACTTCTGTAAAGACAAGAGAGTATCGGTGATACCTTTTATTGGCTAGCAGAATAGATGGTAAATGCAAGCTTTCCAGACTACTTGGGTCTCTTCATCATGCCTCTTCATCATTTACCATCTATTCCGTTAGCCAATAAAAGTTATTAGCTATACTCTCTTGTCTTTACTTATATCTATGGCTAACACGGTGCTAAACTCTACTTCCTCTTCTGTAGTTACATAGATGATGGTAGGTTTTGTTGTTTTCTAACAAATTGCTTTGCAAGCTGTTTGTGAATGTTCAGAGAAAGAAAACATGCTTGTAATCCTTGAGTAAAATCACAACTCAACCAAAAGGTATGCACAACGGAAAAAAAAAAGGCAAATCAAGTCTACATAACATAATCTCCTTGTAAATACTGACAAATACTGTTTTACCTCTCCACGTTGGAAAGTCAATTTACTCTTTGTTTTTTAAATTATCATATTTTGCTTCCCAGATTTAAAATGCTGCATGAAACTGCGATCACTTTACAATTAATACTGTATATATAAAAACACCCAGTTGTAATTCATGTTGTGGATGTGTCCACACAAATTATTTCCAGATGATCCCATGGAGCAAATTATAAGTACATATTATTGGGTAAAACTAAAATGAAGTCTTTTTTTTTTTTAGTTTCATATGTTTGAATTAGTAAATCTTTCAACTGGTTCAGTTTCCAATTCCAGAATTTTAGATTTAGCACTACCATTAAGGTGTCTGAACAACTTCCCCATCTGCAATGTTAATATACTTGAAAAGAATGAAATCTGGAATTTCAAGATTTTTCAAGTTGAAACAGTGACTGGCTTATCAAGGAATAATTTGTGTATCCTAGTATTTGTATCATGGAGGCAATGATGGTACAATGCTAAGGTTATCATGGTTATAAGTTCAAAAGAAACCTCATGCTGACATTTTATAAACCATGTACAGTAATGTATGATGCAAGCCAAGAAGAAGATATACCCCTATTAAATAGTTTCATGCGGTTTGAGGGACATCAAATTTATGGCTGAAGACAGCAACTTCCTCTGAAACATTCTTGTAGGGATGCATGACAACTGTTAAATGAACAGTCAGGAAATTCTTGTTTAAAGGTATGGTTGATCCCAAAAGAGATTTTTTTTTCAGTATGAAAATCATCTTAAAATCTAGATTGCCACTACTAGAATTGTAGCATAAGTTACCTGTGAATCAATTCACTCATTTAAAAACAAAATTCAGCGTTAACAGTTGTCAGTATCATTTTTTTTTAAAATGACTGCTTTCATTTAAATATCACAAGGATTTGCCTTGTATTAGCGAATGTCTTACTTTTACATCCCCTTAATAATTTTGTTATTTTAACATACATGTATATGTGTTTTTAGCTAATTCAGTGCATCACATTGTTTGCCCAAATCACTTCTTCTGGAGTTCCTAATGCCAACCAGCAGCAGCCAGTGGAAAACATGTCAAATTGCTGGGAAAGGTCTTAGACTTAAAGATTGGTAGATGTGATGCACTTACATTCTTAGACAACAACAAATATGTACAATGCTATCAGGCTATAAACTGAATCATTGGTTCTGATTCTGAATTCTATCATTTGCCTGCACACAATTTTCTAATAATTGGTTTTATATATATATATATATATATATATATATATATATAATATCATGCAGTCAAGGCCTTTGTAACAGTCCGCTACTCACAGTTACCATGTCCAAAAGCATTGCTTTACATCCACTTGTGATCAGCTTCATTTGCTTTAACTTATTTAATGTTAAAAATAAAATCATTATATAAAATCTTTATTTATGATATAGTGCTCAGTGGCTTGATTCCATTGATAGCTATAGACCTGTAAGTCAAACTTCTATGGGTAAAAAGTTTAAAGGTTTTCAAAGGAATACTATCCTGGAGTATATCAATATAAACAAATGTTTAACTCCAGACCAGCCTGGGTTTATGAGGGATCAATCCTGCCAAACAAATCTAATTAGCTTCTATGAGAAGGTCCATTATAGACTGGACGAGGGGGAGTCACTGAATGTTATATACCTTGATTTTTCCAAACCATTTGATACTGTACCACATAAAAGGCTGGTACATAAAATGAGGATGCTTGGACTGGGGGAAAATGTGTGTAAGTGGGTTAGTAACTGGCTCAGTGGTAGGAAACAGAGGGTGGTTATAAATGGTCCATACTCACACTGGGTTACTGTTAATAGTGGGGTTCCCCAGGGGTCAGTTTTGGGCTTGGTTTTCTTCAATATATTTATAAATGACCTTTTTGAGGCATTGCATAATAGCATTTACATTTTTGCAGAAGATACTAAATTGTGTAAAGTAGTTAATACAAAGAATGATAGTGTTTTATTACAAATGGATCTAGATACCTTGGAGGCTTGGTCAGAAAACTGATAAATGTAAGGTTATACATATGGGAATGGAAAATGTAAATCAAGATTATTTTCTAAATGGGGAAATATCGACTTGAGTCTTTATTCAACCTTATAAACTATATTACTATGTTTCTTCCTATCCTTGTGGGCTTTCTCTGTCTACATGATAAAAACATACTGGTTGGTTATTGGTGTCTGAGTAAATTTACCCTGTTTTGTGTGTGTTTTTAGGGAGTTATATTGTGAGATTTTTATGAACTGAAGTGAATTATATCCCCTTGCACACTCCATGATCATTTCTTCATCCCTTCATTGAAAAAATATAGGTAAACATGCCCCTTTATCACAGAACTAAAGATTCTGAGAGTCAGTACCTGGTAAGGAGCAGTTTGATGGCCAGATTCAGCTGGTCATGCTTAGACTTCTTCCAAGTTCCTAAAGACTTTTAAGTAGGCTTGACTTATCTAAGCCCCAGTAAAGCACTTACATGGGCCCTTCCACCAATGCCAGCTGAACGATATACTTTTTGTAATTAATGTACTTGGATCCCAAATGGGTTAGAATTGTTATCAATCTATTTCCAGACACTGCCTTAGAAGATCAGAACAGAAGTACTCTGCAATATTCTTCCAGTTTTCCTAGTTAAATATGGCCATGACACTGTATCACTTCTCTGAAAGCTTAACCTACATACAGTCTTGAGCTAAAACTGAGATTGTAGCTTACAGGGCTAGTTTTAGAGAAACTGGAGCCCTGGGCAAATTGAGGCCCCCAAAAATTGCCCCATCTACACCAAGGGGGCCACCCCATACTTACGAAGCTCTATTCTCCTCTGCTAACAAAGTGTTGGAAGAGAATAAAGCTTCTCAACACTGTGAGGAACCATCTTGGAGTTGGGGGCCCTGGGAAATTGTTCAGTTTACCCCCTAACACTGGCCCTAGTAGCATAGCTTAGCAGAAATGGATAGTGAAAGGCAGGAAAAATCTGCTAAGCTAGAAGATATAAAGCAGGTATTCTGCTCTCAGTTTGTCTCACTTTCAGGCTACCAGGCCTGTGATCTCTATAACACACACACACACACACGAATGCCTCTGAAAGCTACATAGGCCTCCATATGCCATGTCCAAGAATCATGTAGATTGCTACATGAGTGAATCATTAAACTGAACAACAAAAGTACTTTTTTTCAGAATCAGAAGCAAAGTTTAAGAAAGTTTCATACAAAACAGAAGAGAATGTAGAAAACTATGTGAGTTTAGGACATTTAGCCACACAAAAAGCCTGAATTCAAACGCTGGGTATAAAGTTGGTTCAGGATGTCAGTTAGACAGACACTCATTGCTCAGTTAGCCCTGGGTCTCTGAGCTTGGCACTGAGCTTGAGAGTATTCCTCTTAAACTTAGCTCACCTAAGAAGAACTTTGTTCTTTCAATGGCTTGCAAAAGTGCCAACCCTTTAGGAAAGAAGAGCCTAGAATTTGACATCACAGTGATGAGACAGATTTTGACCTCATACCCAGACAGGGACAGATCTGTGTTTATTTGACAGTGGTATACTTCTATATAGTTTTGCCTCTAGCCACACTAGTAGAACTAAAGAGAGACTTTTTATTGGATCACTGAGTAGCAAATAAATAAATAGCAAGCCTTCAATAAACTGCTGATACATGAGAATAGAGGGTCAGAGCTCAGTAAGTTTGTGACTTTCCTAAGTTTCCAAATTGGTGGCATAGTCACCACATTGCAGAGTTTAATGAATACACAAAGATCTGGAAGTGGGAATAAATGCAAGCTCAGATCTTTAAGTGAGTATATGGACTTTCATAAGTAAGCCCTTTAATTCAGTCACTGCATTGGGTCTATGTAAAGTTGCAAATGTGCTGTTTGCTAATGTGTGTGTGAAAAAATGTGAAAAGCTCCATTCAATGAACCAACCAATAAGACCAGGAGGGTGAAATCTGAGACCTAATTGGATATTTCTAATTTTTTGAAAGCCAACAGCCTTATATACATTTTTTTAAAACAACCATATGCTTTGTTCTAAGACATCTTAATATTTTCACATATTTTTACTGATTTAATACACTCAAATTAAATTCTGTAGAAATAATATTGCTTCCTTTTCCAAAATATTTAACTATTACTTTTTTTTATTACATGCTAAAAAAGATCGTTTCCATTTTCACCTTATGAAAAATTTTCCTCTGTTATTTTCAGATCATAATCTTTCTCATAAATCTTTCCATAATAAAGCTGGCCCGTTGTTCAAATACCTCATGATTTGTACAATATCTTCTAATACTTTTAAATTGTAGCTTAGGAATTTGCTTTCTTTGGGAAAGGTCATGTTTGGTTTTTTACATTTTTAATACTTGTATCCCAAAATAGATTATTTCCCCGGCTCATTCATTTGTTCATGGTATGACATAACAGCAATGAGAGAAGACTACTAGGTTTATAATATATATACAGTATATATATATATATTTTGGAGCACCAAAGTGAAACACTGTTGGTCATTACTCCACAAATGATCAGGAAACATACATAAGCACAACTCAAAACAGAGAACATCACGAGTTCCTTTACATAATAGTAGTAGTAGTTTGGTTTTATGTTACACAAAAGCCAAACCTTTACCACTGTCATACATCCGAAGCACAACACATTAGAAGCTATAGCCATATCAAGACTTGTCAGACTAAAACTCAAATGTGGTTGTCTCATTCACTTTCACCTTTATGGAGCTCTGCATGTCCTGACTCAATTGTTAACCCATGTACAGAACTTCCAGCTGGACTGAAATACCCACATCACCTAGAGTTAATATATACCTCATCTCAGTTGTTCACTTAGACAAGAAAATGCCTGAAATTACATCTTCTCTACATCTACGTACTTTCTCCTCTTATTCCATGTGCACGAATAATGCATGCATTACTTTGAGTATTGATGGAAATATTGAATTTACATTATACTAAAGGAACACTTCCAGTAATAATGATTGGAACATTATTTGCTATAACACCTGTCTCACGGTAAACTATCTTTTATTTTGTGCTAACAACAGAATACTTAGGCATTATATAAATTTGAAAATGTATTACTAAAATGCTCATCAAATAATCTTTATAATTATATCCCCTGTAACAAAAGTAGCTTGTAAGGACATTATTACATAAATTGAATGCACATATTAGAATATGGAATATTGCTTACACAGCCTTTTTCCTGTTCAAAATAATAGTGTGACATCTTCTACATGTGAGACAGATTCCAAAATAAAGTTTGCCCTTATTTCAACATCACCTCTATAATTTGAGGGATAGGACATTTCAGTACACCAAGCAAGCAGACATGCAACCTCCATAGACACATGATAACTGGTGAATGGTTCTTAATAAAGAGTCCATCAACTTTTAACATGGCAAATTCATAGAATGCCATCTTTCCAACTGTAATTGCTGTAATTGTGAACTGGAAATGTCCAGGAGCAACAATAGCTCAATGTGTAGCAGAAATAAGGGTATGGGACTATTAAATGATAAACACATGATATTGATAAATAAATTAAATGATAATGTCATAGCATGCTTTGTTCCACAAAGTACTGCAATACTTGGTGATACTTTTTTTATTGGACTAACAGTCAGTTTAAATAAACAAGCTTTCAAGAGGTCTGTCCTTCTTTTAACAAGTCTCAAGCAATACTTGACTGACTAAACTGACTGTTAGTCCGATAAGAAAAGAATCACCAAGTATTGCAATACTAATTTTATATATTTAGGATATGTTCGTGGACATTCCATTCCAAAACCATTGACACTAATGTTAAATTGCAGCTATAACATCCTCCTCACCTTTTGGATGGCAATACTAAAGGTGTTTGATGTAATTGAAGTCAGGATTCTGTGCGGGACACTTTGTCAAGCTGGAACAGGTAAGGGCTTTCCCCAGATGGTTGCCAAAAATCTGTAAGCATACAGTTGTGTAAAATGTGTTTGTGTGTAGTAGCATTAACATTACAATTAACAGTAATTAAGGGGCCTACCTAGGTCAGATTTTCCTATAGGAACAGGAGACCCCCTGCCTATAGGTGGCCCAAACTTCATAGTGCTAGGAGATGGAGTGCTGTCTTGTTGATGGCCCCCCCCTCTCCACTCTCAAACTGCTACAGCAGTCTTTCCCCAGTGCTATTTTTCACTGGCAATTTCAGATCTGCATAAAGGAAGTGACAGTGAAGGGTAGCGCTGAGGATCGGCTTCAGAGTGAATAGAGCCAGGGCAGGGAAAGGGATAACAGGACAACGCTAGTGCTGGTGACACAGTATGGGACAAGGGCTGATTTGAGAAGCTGTACAGCATGGTTTGGGGTTGGGGGGGGGGATGGAAAGCAGAACAGCATGGGGAAAGGGTTTGGGGATCAGTTCCTCATGGAGAAAAAGAAAATTGGGAAGCAGCACATTATAGCAAGAGGTGGGTTGGAATTCTGTACAGTTTGGGAAGATAGAGAGGTTGGGGAGCTGAAAAGTATAGGGAGAGGAGAGTTTTGGAAGCTGCACAGTATGGGGAGATAGAGAGGTTGGGGAGCTGCAAAGTGTAGGAGAAGTATGGGTTGGGAAGCTGCACACTATAGGGAGAGGGGAGTTGGGAAGCTGCACAAATTGGGGAAAATATGGGCTAGGAAGCTGCACAGTATAGGATGAGGGAAGTTGGGAAACTGCCCATTATGGGGAAAGGGCTGGGAAGCAGCACAATATGAGGGAAGGGGGTTGGCGATCAGTTCATCATGGAGAAGGGGGGATGGAGAGCTACATGGTATGCGGAAATTAGGGGTTGAAGGGAGGGAAAGAGTATTACACTACCTTACACCTCTTTCAGTTTCAGGCGGTGAGAGAGGCCAAGATATTTTCATGGGTCAAAATGACATTTAAATGTGGTGCTTTACAGAATGTAAGGCTCATGGTAGCACTTCCTTTGCTAGAGCACAAGAGCTGCGATGGGGATAACAAAAGTGAGTAGGCAGCTCTTTTAATAGGAAGCAGTGACTATATTATTGTTATAGTTTGCTTTTTATGACTTGTAATTATAAAGCTATTTTATTTAATTTTAGTGTTGCCTGTTAATTTGTATGAAGGGGTGTGGTCAATTTGTGTTTGTGGCCTAAGGCGCAAGGGGTGCTGTGCCTACAGGCTCTTTAGATGGAAATCCGCACCATTATTCCTCTTACACTAACATTTAGTCAGTAGGTATTCTAGTAGGTAGCAGAAAACAAGGTTTGCCAGTTTGTGACAAAGTACGTTGTATCTAGCCAAATAGACTTATCTGAGTTCTCAGCATTTTATGGTAAGTTTATGGAGTTGGGTAGAATGCATTTTGTCATAGATTGATGTAGTAGTGCACTGCAGCCACAAAACAAACAATGTGGCCTAACAATTAATGCCTTATTTTCCCCAGCTGCTGCTATGACCAGGTTTCATTTCCAAGTTTTAGATTTTGGTCATATGTTTCTGTTAAACTTGACGTTTAGTCAAAAATGTTTTACAAATGTGTTAGCTAAAAGTTTGCACCTACAATACAGGCCAGGTAAACAATGGTTATGATGTCATTGCACTTTTTTTTGTCGAGGAAACACTCCATAACCCATCAGCTTGGCACTGTTTAGAACTGTATGATTACTTACTAGGTTTTGTTGTTTTCTTACTATCTCTGTTTCATGAATAAAGTGAATGTAGTATGAAAATAATAAATTCACAGTCTAGCTTTAGATTAACAACCCCCCCCCCCCCCTCCAAAAATAAAGTCACCCTTCCCCTATAACGGGGAGACTGAACTGTTTTCTATTTTTCCACTTATATGAATGGTGAACTGTATGCACTATTCAGCTGAACTGCAATCAGTATGCAGTCATCTCAACCCTGACAATAGGATATAACAATAGAGTTTCTGGCAGTCAGAGAGGGAATAAAACAGACAGCATGAGATACAATTCTGTGTGTGTTGGGGGAGTTATAAAATGAGGTGAGACAGAGAATGGGTATTACAAATTGTACAATAGAGAGATTAAAGAAATTTAAAGTCACTTTGATATTAACTTTTCAACTTCTCTATGAATCTCCCCTTTAATAAAGCAATTCCCATAGGCTCTTCCAATGTTGGCAACTACTGTATCAAAGGGGATGGGAAAAAGAAAATGGAGGGAGAAGAAAGCAAAATGGTTATGGAATTTCTTTGTGGTTTCTTATCTCATTCTAATATAATCAGGGATACATTATCCCTTTAATAATAAATATGAAGCTTACAAGGCATACTGTAACCAGGTAAACCTACAGTAATAGATATGGTGATTTAGCAGATTTGCATCACATGTTAAGCAGCCCATTCAGTATTTCTGATCTTTAAAGTAATTTTAAAGGATTTCTCTTTCATTATATTCTATGAACCTCCCCCTTAATAAAGCAATTCCCATATACTCTTCCAATTTTAATAGATTCCATATAGACTTATTCTAGTACTAGCTCTTTTTAGTAGCAAAGTATATACAAATATAAAAACAATACTTTATTGAATTGCAGTTGTAAAACATTTATGGGAATGACCTTTCACTAATTTCAGCTGTTAACATTTAAACTGGTTTTGATCCACAGCCTAATTTTCAATGTCAAGGTTTGAAATGATCTGAAGTATCAGGGAAATAAATCAAATATGAGGAGATTCTGTAGGTAATGGTTTTGATTATTCATAATGATAGATTTGTGGGAAACTCAAGAACAATGAAGGTCTTTTTTTTATCATTAGTGAACTTAAAATATCAAGTGGACATAAAAGAACTGGCGGTATGAACTGCGTGTTATACAAAATAGATTATCATGTAATTATCAAAAACATTTGGAGGTACAGGCCAAGGTAAGAGGGAGGTATTCTGAGTATTAGTTAAAAAGGTAAGATACTATGAACAGAAGCACAATTGAAGTATATAAGAATTGTTAGAAAACGCTATAATGAAAGAGGCAAAAAGGACAGTTATAGTAAAAAGACCAACTCACAATATACTGCTTGTAGGTTAGTGGAATTTCATAATAGCAAACAAATATACCCAGTTACATTAAAGTATTCTCAAGAAAGTGAGATATGCTAATTTATTAGATATGATTTCACAGGGCTGGCCAAATTGCAGTCCTCCAGCTTTTAATAAATGCAACTCCCATCAATTGCAGTATACTGATATGAAGGGATTCATGGGTAGTTTCCTCCTACTAATTTCTCATTTCACTTAAGGAATTTTCCATTTTTCATGTTCTGAAACAGACTGGAAGTCCTGTTCTGTGGTTGTAGTTTGGTGAAAAAAATCTGTAAGAATTGCCCATGTCTGGTCTACCTCCAAAGTGTTCTGGGATGGCATACCCAAATGTTGCTAACCCCTAGGTGTCACATGGCTTTTACCTTTATAAGGGCATTGTATGGCAAAAAGAGCAGCACTGAGCCCTAAGCAACAGGTCAAGCAATTAAGCCTACAGTGACAAGCAAATAATCCTAAGGAGTAGATTGCCTTGTAATAAAACTCTTCAGATAGTGGAAGAGTAGCTTTCCCCAGCAGTGTTAGTATTGGTAGCATCTCAAAGTGAGCTGGGTATGTTAACTATTAAAGCACTTATAATAAATACATGATTTCATTTATAATGTAATAATGCTTTTATTAAAAAGAGTTTCTGGCAGCCACTATTTCTGTTTGACAGATTATTAGTTGACAACATTCCCTGGCACCTTGAGGAGGAAGCTAGAGATAGCCTGGTTGATATTAGTAAAAGGCCACTGGATGATTCAGAATCTTGGGAGCTGTAGGTAACTTGGAATTTAATGGCCTAATGGATAAATTCCTGTTGCCAACTCCAGTAATGTTGCTCAGACACAGGTTCCTCAGGTGATAAATTGCTCTGGTTCAGTTAGGAGGGGAAACACTGCTTCTGGCACTGATATAAAAGGATTACACATTGTTAAATGTGGTAATATCCCAGTTTTAGTTTAATCATGTAACCTGTAAGAGGGTTCAGCTTTGAGAATACGTAATGATGCAGCAGACTTTTTGTTGCTGTATATACAGTTTTGTTGGAACCAGTGCAGCCCAAATGTTTATTTGGCAACAACAAAAAAATCCTTTACTTTTCAATGGCTCATGAAGCCTTATTAATATAAATTTTCCCTGCTAAACTGAGTTCTTTTTGCATGTTTCGTCCTACAAAAGGAGCAATTTATCATGAAGCGCACAAGAGAAGTGTTCATTGCCTCTCTTTCTTGTTCTAAGTTGCTGCACGTCTTCTAGTGAAGCCTGGCTACTCTTCATGCTCTTCTTTGTATAATTCAGACAGTACTTGGTAGAGAGATGCGCTTTAAAGTAGTCCACTACAAGTGCTTAATGGACAGACTCTGAAGAGCTCTGTTTTCTGCTTACCCTTTATCTTTTACACTTTTATTTATTTTGTTTCTTTTGTGCTTTTCAGAACATACAAAGCCATTGGCTCAGCTTCACTATGGTGTGGAAGCTAATATACATCCTTTTGGAAACAAGAAGATGAAGGCAAAAGACTAACCACTATATTGGCTGTTACAGCTAGTCAGTAAGTACATAATATAGAGAACTGATCTTAAGCTGAATTGTTAGAGCAATCAATACACCCAAGTTCATTCACTTTGGTTTTCTGAAGTTTCAATCTATCATATTTTGAAAAATGTATGTATACAGTTTATTAAAACTCATACATTACCCTAAACATTTCTTCTTTTATTACTAACTCTGAATAAAGGCATCAGGATTAAATTCACAGAGGCTGTAATCCATTGCAACCAGGTAATGCTGTTTAATTTTTCCAAATGAAGTAAACTGATCAAAGCCAATTGTTGCCTGGTTTCTATGAGTTACAAAGCTAGTGTGAGTGTGCACCTATATTTGTGCAATCACCCCCCCAACAGCCTACAGCCCCTGTGGGCACAGGGTCAGCAAAGCTTTACTTTACACCCCTGGTAGGAAGTAACAAGGATTCCGGCACTCCATAAGTAGATAAAAGTTAAACTTTATTCAACCCCATGGGCATGAAAGATTAAAAACAGTAATAGCTGTGCCTACGCGTTTCGCGCTCAAAGCGCTTATTCGTGGCTATTTTACCCCTGGTAGGAAGCCAAAAGCATATCATTATCATTCTACCCTAAATACACCATGCAATATACTCAATGTAACATATATTTGATGAGCCTTATGCAATTGGTCCTGAAATGGTATCTATAGTAGGTCTATTTCCAAATAAATCAGAATATTTTAGGACATGGCAGCTGGACGCATAGCTTGAATTCTTTACATTAGAAACAAATCTTTACAAAATTCCTCTAAAGTATAAAGATGATGGGAAATGTTCTGAACACATGACTAGAGTTAAATAATAAAGTGCATGGACTCTATTTCTTTCTATAGGCTCTGGCTAAATGATTAAATAAAAGCTAAATACATCATTTCAATATTTATTCCAAAATACATTATTTAGATATATTGCAATTGTTTGTTTTCTTCGTTCACCATCCTTTGGGACAAGGGACTAAGTGAACATGTTTAGTATCGCTCCTACAACTGTTTCAAATAACACCTAAATCAAGAATTGTATATTTTAAGAGGCAGCAAGCTCAGTAACTGCTTTAACACCCAACTTGCCTTCATTGTATAGAGCAGATAGCACGTTTAGAGCATCCTAAAGGAGCAAATGCTTATCCTATACACTTTCATATATTTTTGCCCATTGTTCTATAATAGAGCTCTAAAATAAGTTTTATTTTTATGACACCAGAAGTGACACATCTTCATGTAAATAACTTTAAACACCTGGGTAAAGGATTCTGAAAGCTGGTATTACTTTAAATAGATGTTAGGCTAACAAGATGTTAAAGTGCCATTAATTCATTGATTAATTCACAAAAGACATTTGTTTCATTCCTAAAGCAGAGGTTTTATAACATCAGCTGTAAACTTGTCTTGTTTATAGCAAACTGGAGGTATAGGAAATCTTGTATTATATATGAATTTTTTAGACAAATTCACACAGTGTACAATTATTTTTCATTAGTCAAATTAAAATATACTCACAAGCGACTGCGAGATAAAATGTCTGTATTAGCCTTTCAGCATTAGCGTGTCTCAAGGGGTACTTCCGATCTTGTAAGTCTGTATAAGATAAGTCCGGACAGCTTTGTGTATAATCCACCCCAACTCGACGCGAAACTCAAGAGAAAGGAAAAGGATTCCGAAACGCGTCGAGTTGGGGTGGATTATACACAAAACTGTCCGGACTTATCTTATACAGACTTACAAGATCGGAAGTACCCCTTGAGACACGCTAATGCTGAAAGGCTAATACAAACATTTTATCTCACAGTCGCTTGTGAGTATATTTTAATTTTTATTGACACTATTAAAAAAGTTTTAATATACTATGGGATACTTTTGGTTTTGTTGGAGTGCCAGATGTTGATGCTGCTTTGAGAGGATGATATCATAAGTACTACAGAAGGTTTCCATAAGTTCATAAGTTTGTGACTACAGGCCTTTGATTGTTCTATATCTGGTGAGCGCATATATATCACATTTTTTTGGCACGTGGTGTGTGTGCATCAATATATCACTATTACACTATATCTTTTATTGGGACATTTGGTTTCCCTTTCAGAATCATTATTATACCACAGATAAAGCACTATATAGTGCATTTTGTTGCGCTTCTCCACAGTGTTTGTTTCTGGAGGATATCTTGTCATGAGTGCCTTAACGCTAATGACGCTATTTGCCTTCTGAGTAAAAAAGTTTGTGAATGCTTTTTACATTGTTACTGAAACAGGTGAAAGGGACCTTGATAAGCAGTGCCACATGTACAGTACAAGGGTTCTGTGAAACCGAAGCATTCCTCTTTCCTGCACCGGGGAGTAAGCAAGAGGGATACATTCTAACTACATAGTATTTTTCATATTCAAATATTAAGCTTATGTGCGATTTCACTTTTCATGAAATTATAATTTACAAAGCACTTCACTGCATAATTTAGCCTGTGATGATCTGCATGAAGGACGTGGCCAGATAATAGGTGTGGCCTAAGCACTCTCCCTAAAAGTTTTTTTTAATATGATTTATAAAGAAAAATAGTACAGGGTGTAATTTAATAATTTATTCTACATCAACAAGTACATGCAGTGAAATGAATAAAAATTCATGAATGCTTTAATGATAAGCAGGAATTTATTAAACTAGCATTAAACTAACCTTATTGCAAGTTCGATTTAAACTATAGAAGGGACATTAACACAGGTGCAAGTTTGCACTGAGGCTGCACTCAAAACTGAATGGTGAATATTAATATTAGAACATCTAATAAAAAAGTTGTTCCCTATGACCTTTTTCTTTTTTACTTTTAAAGGGCCATAGACAAAATAGTTTTTGTCACCACCAGCAACTGAAGGTGCAATTTAGTTAAAGGTCATTTAGTACTTATTTGATTCTTATATTATTATTTATTCATTTTTGATGACTTTAAATATTTGCATTTCTACAGACTTCTTACATCCACTTCTGTTTGGTGTGAATTTAGAATAAACATTAAAAACTCTGATTACGAGTAGAGAAATTTCTACTATACTCTGCAGTGCAAATAAATATGTTAAATCTGCTAATTTTACAGAGGGATAGTAACCAATCAGAGGTATGCATTTTGATGGCTCTAGCTCCCTTGTACCATTGAATGTTAACTGTTAATTGGTTGTTATGGGCTTATAGACCAATTGGCATTGATAATGAATTCACTTGAGTGCTTATCCTGATTCCACGACCAAACAAAAAACTTGTATTAAATAGTAATATTTGTAAGGCTTTTTATTATTACTTTTTTAAAATTTATGCTGGAATGGAGAACCCCCAAATGCTTATTATCTCCATATAATTGGGACCTCTTTACCTATACCTTTTGAAGAATTATTCTTGTAATCTTAAAAATTTTAAATCATACTGCTGCCTGCTTCTTATGGGTGCTTGATGATATTGTGGGGGTAATTCAGCAAAGTCCGATATGTAGCGATACAGTGTGAATTCGCGTCTATTCTCTACTTCCCAGTGTTCACTTATAGACAAAAGTCTGTGAAGTGGCATATTTGTCACCAGTTCTGAAGACTACGCTACAATCCGAGCGACTGCGACATTCACTAACATACGGAGTTATTCACATCATTTTGCGTGCACGTGCATAATTATTTCATTATTTAGTTAATGTTTATAAAAATGTGACAAACTGCTCTGTTTTAAAATGGTCACAGTCCCTTGCATCAGTTTTCCTTTGATAGTATTTAAAATTAAACTTGCTATAAGTTTAGTGGAATATTTAAATTAGACACAAATTCGCTTCTCATCACTATCTAGAGCAGTGGTTCTTAACCTTGTTTGAAGTACCAAACCCACCAGTTTCAAATGCACATTCACCGAACCCTTCTTTAGTGATCAATCACTTGACCTCTGTGTCTTGATCCGCTGAACCCCTGAGACCGACTCACCGAACCCCTAGGGTTCGATAGAACCCCGGTTAAGAACCACTGATCTAGAGGATGCAAATTCGCTTTTGCTACTGGCGGACGGCGGCGATCGCTGTCCCATGCGCAGTGTGACATGAAAAGTCAGATCGAAATATTAGGCGAAGTCAAGCAGTGTGTAGTGAATTTGACAAGTGAAGGGAAGTGATGTCAGGACCACAATGTTCCACTATTTATTATGAGAATATTCCATCATTCTCTATTTCACATTGCTCACAGTACATGTTGCAGATTAGTTGCAGTCGCCAATGTCACTTTTGAAGG
>WMED01007735.1:0-15046 GCA_019650415.1 Pipa parva
ACGTCAGGGTATCAGATAAGTGGACTCCTAAGAACTTGAAGTTGTTCACCCTGTCCACTTTGACATTATTTATTAAGACAAGGGGGTGGATGACTTCGTGTTTACACTTCCTGAAGTCAATAATTAGCTCCTTGGTCTTCTTGGCATTGAGGGAGAGCATATTAGTATCACTTCAGGCTTCAAGATTGTGGATCTCCTCCATATAGGCCGTGTAGTCATCACCTTTGATGCCCCTGCCCTGCGCCCCCCCCCCTTGCCCAGCACACCCCACTCACCTCCAACAGCTTTCCAGCAACGCACCGTCCTCCTCTGATGAGGTAAGTTGAATGCGATGGTGCACCTTACTGCTTTGGGTCTTGTCAGCTGTATTCGGCAGCTGCTGGCAAGACCCGAATATCTAAGGAGGGCCGTCGCATTCAACTTACCTCATCAGAGGAGGTGCGTCGCTGGAACGCTGTTGGAGGTGAGTGGGGGGCGCTGGGCAAGGGGGGGGGCAGCACGGGGCAGCGGATGTCGCGAGGCAGGGGGTGTAGGGTAGTGGGGAGGCCCAGGGCACCAATAGGGCCAGGACCGACCCTGGCAACAGCTATTGGGAGCCAACATTAAAGTGGATTATCTTAAAGAGACAGTGCACCACTTCAATCATAAGTACACAATTGTTATTGTGTTTTTTGAATTTCACTAAGTCTCTAGCTTCCATTTTCCACATTGCACCTCATAGCACCATATTGCACTACCACAAATGTAACCCATGCTCCACTGCTAGCCCAAGCTTGTCTGCTGCATGCTATAGCAGCCACCATTTACAACGATAAATTAAAAAATAATTACAATTAATTGTTAAAAAGAATTTGTTTACTACAAGGGATCTGTTTATATAAAAAATATTCTGTATGGCTATCACGCACACTTCCAAGGTATATATCAGATTCTTTTTGTCCACCCCTGGTTTCAGTTAAGATAAAGTCATAATAATTTAACTACTGAGGTTTGATTTAAAACTGACTAAAAAAAAAAAAAAATCCTATTACAGAACAGTACTTTGCAATAAATCAGGACACATACCTCTGTTTGTAACTGGCTGACAGTTTGTAATTAAATCAATTGGAGTAAAAACAGGGATGTGAGATTAGGAAACATTCCACAATTCTTAACTAATGGCAATGAAACTGGTTGGGCAAAAAGCAACTTTTACTGCTGTTCTTGTCAATACCTTAAACTGCTCCACCTGTATCTACTATTCTGCATTCACTGCTCCTTTATTCGTTAAAAAAATTGTTATTTTTGCTATAATATTGTGTAGAAACTTTCACCTAGTGCACAGTTTTTGTCACATTTCTAGACTGTTGCTTTGTTGCAACCAATCAATGAAGAGGCTAGGACAGAGAGGGGGCCTTGGTTTTATTAAATTTAGCACATGGCTCAGTAAAGTGCGGCTCACATGCGGCTCTTTAGCTGCCTTGTTGTGGCTTGTTGCACATCTCCCTAGCCCCCCCCCATGACCTCTGACCCTTCTTCTCATTGGACGTCAGCAGGTCATGTGATCAAGAGAGTGTGCTCCTCCTCCAGAGGCTTGAAGAAATTTGTCTCAGCTGGAGGAGGGAGATAAATGCCTCCCTCCTCTTCTAAGTTTGCAGACCCCTGATTTAGCATATCAGCCAGTCTATGACTTTAGCTCCCCTTTAATAAACACTAAAAACTATTGGAAGATTTTAACAGCAGCAATATTTTACAGAGGTCGAGTAACCCTTAGCGACCAATCAGAGGTTGCAGTTCATTATTCAAGCTCTCTTGTACCATTGAACACTAACTGCTGATTGGATGCTATGTTCAACTAGACCCAGTAAAATATTGTCCCTGTTGATGAATTCCCCTGTATGCTTGTTAATATAAATACAAATTATAACTAGTTTCAGTTGAAAACTGAGACAAAGATACACAATAAAATAGGGTAAGTGGGTTAAAACTGACAAAAGTTTTGCACCACTTTGCGTCACTTTGCATGGGATGTAGCATGTTAAAGTGGGGAAGCAGGGGCTTGATGGTAGGACACTGATTTTGCATAAGGTGACTGTACACTCCTAGGCGATAGAAAATAAGGTGAAAAAGTGACAACATGAACTAGGAATAGTGTAGATGAGAAAGATTTTAGAATCATTTGTGATGTAGGCAAATGTAATATGGTGACAATAGTGGCAATCAAAATGTGATAAATGTGAAAAAAAACATGCCCCTCCTTCTAATCAGTCCTACCTGTGAATAGTATTTTGACATTAATCTAAGAAATATACAGTTAGATAATCTGGTATCAACTGATCCATAAGAATCATGAGAAAATGACATCACTTTACTTGGCAAATTCACATCACTACGCATCTGCTACTATTCCACTGACCGCACCTGACTGATGAAGTTCAATATGTTCCCCAAGAGAATGTGCAGATTAGTAAATAAAGAGTAGTGAATTCACTTCTGTCGCAGCATGGCAATGCAAAGAGATGCAACACCTGCTACACCTGGCAAATGATCTCTTTGATGAAAAATCCTTTACATTTTCTGATGTGACTGGTCCTTTAAAGTTTAATTAACATTCAACAACAACCAGGGGCCCAATCTCTTAGAATAGAAAATAGTAGGAATTCTGTGCTTTTTCAACTATTAATAAATCAAGGATCAACTTACATTTTTTTAGTGTCTGAAAGATTTGTGGCTAAAGGTAATTGACTATAATGTAACAGTATAATAGTGTTTTGCAGTGTCCACTGTCTCTGCAGGTCGAAACACATGTAACATGCCATGCCTTAATCTACAGTAGCAAAAACAGCAGTACACCACCATTATTACTATTTAATGATTAAGCCCCTTAGTAGTATGGAATGCAATGCTCTGAAAGCTCTATGTGGTCACATGACCACAGTTTAAAGGTACACTCCACATAATTGAAACAGTTTAGCAATGGCGGTTGATGAATGAGCTATGCTAGGATAACATTTCCATATGTCAATGCATGGAACATGAGCTACTGGACTAAAAAAATTACCTGATTTGAAAGAGCTCTGTTTACATTGGTTTATATGTTTAATATTTCACTTGGCAACACAACTGTATAGAGGTTTTCCTCTAATCATGTACGAATTTATTCTAATCACATCAGTCTAGCTTCTATTTATTTGCATTGCTGTTGTAATTACCAGATTTCAAGATGTAACATGCAGTGCCTCCCCCCCAAATAACCTAGATTCTGGCAGAAAAAAAAGCAAAGGTTGGGATGAAAAACATTGATCCCCATGTAATACATAGGCTTGCTGTAAAGCCAGGGGTGTAACTATAGGATTTATAGGAAGCTATTGCACCTGCCTCAGTACTGCCCCAAGGAATCTGACCCAGAGCCCCTCCAGATGCCACTAAGGCTCCTTTTCTGGTCCATAAGGGGCATTATGGGGCAGACGCCCTAGTTCTAATTTTGAAACTGGGCCATGGAAACATAAGGTACACCACTGCATTGAGCATTCCTGAGAATTTGCTTTTTTTTAGTTTAGAAAGTCTCAAGGCAAAGAGCAGTCTGTTGACAGCTTTCCATCCACTTTAACCCCCACCTCCCACCCTGTTTAACTCAGCACCACTCTATTCAGGTCTTACGCCTCCCTGGTCTTCCCTATCAAACCCAAAATAACCTTGGTTCAACCCTACCATGCAGATTTACCCCCAGATAATGCATATCATATCATCAAGCCCTGCCTCATTCTGGAACTGGAAAAGCTTTCTTCTGGCTCAGTAAAGCCACCACTGTTTCCATATATGCCGGAAAGTACAGTTCTTAGGGATATTTTGATACTGAATTGGACTAGTACCAGGGAAGTAGACAGATGTAGCAGAGCTGATTTTATGATTTGACGAATCCACAATGCGCTATTGGTAGCTTTTCCATAGGGCTGCAGTTACATTTACTAAGTCATTTTGAGTTATCATAACTCCAGTGTAGGACAAACTTTACTAAAGTCACTGCATAATCCCTTATATGTGTTGAGGACACCAATGTCCTCCTTATGTTTCTAGTCAATTAAAAAAAGAATGTTTTGACATAAATATTCATGCCCAAGAAATACAGTAAATGAGAAGACTTTGTGTGATTTAAGTAAAAATGACAGGACTGCCTAAAGACATGTTAAGCTCGTTTAAGTTTTAAATATTACAGCTTAAAAAAAAAAAACAACCAAATAAATAGATGAAAAGACAAAAGACAGCTAATGAATATAAAATGGCGTAATGCTTGCTTAAACAAATAAACCTTCTTTGAATGGATTAGTCCGCCTCGAATGCCAACAGCAATCTGCAAAAATATAACAGTAGGCACGCATATCTATTTAATGACATGATCTGTCATGTGACTGAGGTATGTCATTTAATATAGCGCACGCAACCTCACAGATGACTAAAAGACAGTTTAACCATTTACTGAAGCCGTTATTCTAATTCCTTTGACCTTTGCATGTTTTTTTTTTTTTTTTTAATAAGAACGATGTGTTTATTTTTCTGGTGTGAAATCCAATCTTCATTTCAATCTCAGATTGGTTTTTATGTGTTGTATTTTTAGCATTCGTCCAATAAACTATGACTACTTGTGGAAAAAAAAACAAATAAAAAAAAAAACGATGCATTTTTAATGTAGCCCTGACTCATATGGCATCTTTGGTAGAGAAAGTATATTACTCTGTAAGAGTTACATCACAACGTAAGTAAAATAAACACATGAATCCGTCCATTGGGTTCTGGTGTGCGTACATTCACATTTGGAGCGGACTTTGGTATTATGATGTGCAAAACAACAAAGGATATTTTGTGATGAAGGAAAGCTACCCTGTCTACATGTATAAAACTACATTTGGAACAGTAAGGAGTTGGCCCTGCCAAATGTTTAAATCCAAGGCATAAATGGCGTTTCCAGCTTCTTCCACTTTCTATTATATGTTTCTGTGATAAAATGAATTTCTGAGTCCTATACATTTTAAAGTGGTCTAACTGCATTACATGGTGGGTGAGCACATCACTGAAATGACCATCTAATTCTCTCTGTTATAATAACTTAGGTGGATATTAAGGGGTTTTATTCATAAAGTTTGAACATGGTGTAAAGGTCTGCATTCACATTCATTTGTCACTTCCCCATCTTTAAGTATTCAGGAATACTGTATCCAATTCGGATGGTTGTAACCTGTTGGAATAATGCTTATTACTGTGTGCAACAACCACTTCAGTAAGTATTGCTTTTGTCTAGGGATATTGTCATTGTTGATAAAGTTAGGATGTTTAAAAAAAACCAAAAAACTCTGTGTAAAGAGGAAACAGTTTAGACCAGCTGTTCTCAACCTTTTTGAGACCGCGACCCCCGCTGACGTCACCGCGTCGTGCGTGATGACATTTTGGCCAAACGTCATCACGTACGTGCGTCACGTGGTGACGTTCGGCCGAAACGTCATCAAGTCGCGCGTCACGTGGTGACGTTTACGGCCGACGTCACCCCGCAGGAACCCTTATAAGAAGGGTTCCTGCTGTCGCTTCCAGGTGTCAGCGCAGTTCTAGACCCCAGTGGGATGGCCTCGCGACCCCCAGGTTGAGAACCGCTGGTTTAGACCTTGCTTGCTGCAGAGAGACTGATATAGGTAGACATGTTTTCCTGTGTGCTGAGAAGTTATGCTGGTTCTGTTCATAAATAAATCTCCTTTTGCTGTTTCACCACTGGAGAATGATCTGGATAAACTGCTGCTAACATAACCCATTATGATGGTTGATTATGGAGCTCTTCACATTGCTTTGAGTTTAAATGCACATGCAATGTGGCTATCTAATAAGCCTCAATGTCTATTCAAGTAGTGAATTCATCTTTAAAGGAGAAAAACAGAACTCCAAAATAGGTGCACACTATACAGTTTTATTAAATCAAAAACACTTCCAAGTGGGTGACCATGGACATGACACAGATATGTTAAAAACACTTACAATGGGTACACACCCTAAATAACAATAGGTCAGTGTTTAAATTGTACCAAATGATATCAACTAGTAATGTAGGTAAAAATCTAAAGTATGACATTAGTATTGTCGTATTGAATTACCATGACTTTTGGGTCTGGTAGGTATAGTAGAAGTCTGGTCAGTCACCCTTACAGTAATTAGTAGCCAAAAGAAAGCAGAGCAAGGTGTCTTAGGTGTCTTCGAATCAACTTTTTGGATGTTACAGTTTTTAGGGGCAATGATGGTTTTTTGGAAACTGATCTTTTTAGGAAGGAGACGGCAACCAATAGCCTCCTCTCATTTGATAGCTTTCATCCCACACCACTCAAGAAGTCTATACCCAAGGGGCAATTTCTGAGAACCCGCAGAAATTGTACTCGGGATGACATCTATCTTTCCAGAGTTAAAGAATTAGAAGAGAGGTTCTTGGAAAGAAGGTATCCACTCAATGTCCTCAAAAAAGCTGAAAGACATTGTAGTGTTTTGACGCAAGAACAAGCTCTTAGCAACAACAGAGATCCATTGGCGAACAAATCCCAAAAATCTTTTTCTGGGGTTCGATTCATCACGACCTTCAACAACCAGAGGGATAAAATTAAAACTTTACTGGACAAGAACTGGCATATCTTAAAAGCTGACCCATTTTTCAGTAACTTAGTTACTGAACACGCTACAATGACAGTGAGGAAAGCAAAGTCTCTAAGCAACATTTTGACTCGCAGTCATTTTGAACCCCCCAAGATTCATTTAGGCAGGGGTTCACGCCTTATGGGCTCACATCCGTGTGGTAGTTGCAGTTTTTGCCCATTTTTTATATAAACATCTACCATCTCTGACAGTCACAATAGGCAGAATTTTAAATTGAGGCAGTTTATGAACTGCAATACTACCAATTGTGTATATTTATTGATGTGCCCATGTCGCAAACTCTATGTGGGTAAAACCACGCAGAAGTTGAAGAATAGACTCTGTCAGCATCTCTCTAACATAAGATTAGCCAGTACACACACTAGTGAGAATAAACCCATAACATCAGTTGCATCACATTTCCTGTTAGCCCACAATGGACAAACGGACGGACTGAGATTCATGGGCATAGAAAAAATTACTCTAGGGAGACTTGGTGGTGACTTAAATGACTTACTCCTTAAAGCAGAGACTAGGTGGATTTATGTTCTTAACTCGAAATCTCCTATATGAATGAATGAGGAACTTGATTTTTCCTTGTTTATCTGAACTAGTATTTTTGAATCATTTCCTTACTAGATTTGAACTGTAATGGACTCTTTGGATTTTTCATCATTGATATTGGACTATGACCACCATACAAGTTGAATGCTTGTTTTAAGCCTACATTGATTTAAGATACCAAATGTGGACTAAAAGAATAAGAGCATTGGATCTAGTCTGTTCAAGAACATCACCTTTTTCGATTCAACTTCAACCTGGAGATTCTGTGTCAATCAGCAGTGTTCTATTAACCCAAGTACTATTGGATGCTATGTGAGCTTTGGACATTTTTCAAATTCGATTTTATTTTCTGGATTCCATGGATGACGGAATTTGAGTGGCCTTGTGATGCCCCAGGATTAACGGGTTATTTTGTACTCCACATTACAATGGGATCTAAGGACGATTCACCACTAAAGCCTTTTATTTTTTTGTTGTGTGGGGGGGCCCCCCATTACATTATATGTCAATATTATTTACATTAACAATGTTTATTTTGCATATGTTTCATATGTCTTATATTTTGCATTATGCTTCCTTTTGTAAATGTTGTGCAGTTTTTATGGTCCAAGGCAGTGTTTGCTGAGTGTTAACAGTGAGTAGGTTCATTTAATCCTCCCCCAATAGCTTTAGGCTTAGACCCATTTGTGCCACTCTTGAATATTCATGAGCGGACATTTTGGATGACGTCAGGTCCTGGGACTTCTCTCCTGCTTACCGGAGCTACTGCATGACGCCACCCATGAATATTCATTAGTGGGTGGCGTCAATGACGTCAGACGCCAATTGACAATCTCACTACCCTCGGATTGCACAACTGCTCCTTGCCGCTCATGAATATTAATGAGCCGGCATTTTGGTGACGTCAGACGCCGTGCATTTAAGACTGGCGCGGCTGACTGGGACTTGACTTTGCTGCGAGAGGAAGCTCATTCTGAGTGAAACGCGTCCGGCTTTTAACCCCTAGGCAGCGACTGGTCTCCCCACAGCCCACAGCCATTACAGCAGCTTGGAAACTTGCATTTGGGACATCGAATCTCACTCCATCTAAGACACCTTGCTCTGCTTTCTTTTGGCTACTAATTACTGTAAAGGTGACTGACCAGACTTCTACTATACCTACCAGACCCAAAAGTCACGGTAATTCAATACGACAACACTAATGTCATACTTTAGATTTTTACCTACATTACTAGTTGATATCATTTGGTACAATGTAAACGCTGACCTATTGTTATTTAGGGTGTGTACCCATTTTAAGTGTTTTTAACATATCTGTGTCATGTCCATGGTCACCCACTTGGAAGTGTTTTTGATTTAATAAAACTGTATAGTGTGCACCTACTTTGGAATTCTGTTTTTCTCCTTTAAAGACACATTATTGTTTAAACTCCAACAGGTAGCACCTAATATTTTACTCCATTATATTGAGTGCTCACCCCACCTCATTCTTTATTACAAGTAGTGAATTCAGCAAGGCATGCTGTGTCGTGTTTGCCAGTTTGTCTCCAGATCAAAGTGGGGAAGTATGGGGTTGATTAAAAGAGCTCCAGTGTGGCATAATGCAACTGTTCATTCAGAAATGACAACAAAGACTGCGACTAAGTAACAACATGTACTAGGGATATGGTGACATATAAAGGGATGTAATATTCACTTAATAAAGTAAGTGGGAAATTGTGAGGATGATGTGACTGCACTTCCCTGGTGGAATTTGCATTACTTCCCATCCTAATGCTTTTCATCTACCTACACTGCACTATGCAAGAAATAGCATCCAATGCTGTTGGCTTCCTCGCTAGGGGAATCTGACGCTTAATAAATAAGTAGAAAATTCTGCGCATTCCCTTTGTTACATTTGCACTGTATTGAATAAGCCCCATGGTGTCTGAAGTGCTTTTGGGGGCTGCTGAGAAAGGATTATGAAACTCTATGCAGTGCCCTGTTGTTTTACTGAGATTGCCAGCATGATTAGACCAACTACTGACTATAAGGCTTGTGTAGTGACGATATTATGATGATATTTAGTTGGATACTCTTGTTACAGACAATGAATTTTTTGTTTGAGGATGTGCTAGACATGAGATGCGTGCCTGTAACTCAATTTCTAATTTAAGTAATATTGCATCCAGTGGGTGAGGCCAGAATGAGACTTTGAGGCCCCAATAATAAAAAAAAAACCATTTGAGAACCTCTGGCTTATATCATAGACAAAACATGAAGTCCCTCAGCGCTCCTTAAATTAAAAGAGAATATGCAAACTATAAATCTTTTGTGATGAAAATAAAATCGTCTGCACTTTTCCAGCCAAAAAATACACTTTAGTTGCATAACTTGTACACGACATGCGTAAACTGACACACCCCTTCACAGCAGTGTCCATGAGTCAGTCCTAACACCAAGGCTTAATAACAAGCAGCCAGTTATACCGAGTTGTCTCCAAGTCAGTGATTAAAGAGCTGGACAGACACTACACTATAATGTGTGTTTTAGCTTCTGTCCATTGCGCTGAACCCCCTCTTCTCTGAACTGCCAAAGTTCTCAGTTTCAGTGTGAAATCGAGAACTCTGGCAGCTATTAGGTAAAGACAGTTCACTTACAGATTTGGGGACATTTAAAGTGTCATCAGCCTGAGACTTTAAGTCGCCTTAAAATTGCTTTGAATGTATAGCCAGTGCAGCAAGGAATATAACACTTATACACCATTTTCAGTTTTTCTAACACAAATTCCTTAAATATCATAGAAATGCCCATTCTAATAGCCAAACATTGGTTGAAGATCAACAGTCAGTTTGCAGTTAGACTGCTGACAGAAGAAAAAGAAAATCAAATTTACAGTCTCCGTAGAATTTTCCAAAGCCTTAATTCAAAGCAAAAGTTACATAAATAATAAAAGAAGACGTAATGAAAGACAAAGCATATGTATTCTTCTATAACCCTATCAACTGCTCTTCATATTTGTTCAGTTGGTTTGCTGGTAACAGCTCATATTTTATCATCTTTTTTTAAGCCATAGAATAGGCCTTTAATCAGGGAACAAAACATGTATAGTTTAGTGTACTGGAAGATTATTTAGAAAATGCCTTGATTATAGGGGGATTGAGCCGGACCATGGGAACTTTGAAAGTATGGAATTCACTGTTTCAAGGAGAAACCTTTTGCTTCCTCGTTTGACAGCTGAAATAAATAATTATAGTATTTACAGTTCCCCTCAACCTTCTGAAATTCACAAATGAGTAGATGTGTATCATCTCTTAAAAGCACGCTGTAAGGGACGCATTTCCAACAAAGAAATGAAAAATATAACATTACGTTTCCCACGAAAGGGGACAGAAAGTCAAAAATTCTTTTCATTATTCAAAAACATTTTTTTCTGATGAAATATTATTTATCTTCCTTTTTTTATTTTCCTGCTATTGCCTGCATCGTTATTTTATTTTGATATTATGGCTTGCATAGGATCCTTCACCCAGCGTACAGTTTCTGTATCATTTCAAGATTATTACATTGTAACCTTCACTGTGGAATAAAAGCAAGGTGTTCCATATTTAAGCAGGTGCTGTGATTATAATCATTAGAAAGTTATAATGTCTTCTGTGCCCAGGACACCCGGGGTGGGAGGAGCACAAACTAGAGTTACAGCAGATGCTAGTTGAAAGAAGGTAGGGCACTTTGCAGTGAATATCTTTAGAATTATAGTTCACAGGGCTGCATTGTTAGTTTCATTTAAACTTGTACAGAGAATCCTACAAAGACTTATGGGTAATTCATCAAGCAGCGAAGTGAACTACGATGCGTTCGACTCACTTCGCTAATAGTAGTATGCACATGCTGATGTCCTGTACGCGGACATCAGCATGCACATTAAAGGGATTCCCATCTCGGCGAGAACAAAAGAGTTGCCTCGCCAAGACAGGAATCCCTTTAATGCGGATGCTGATGTCCGCGTACAGGACATCAGCATGCGCATACTACTATTAGCGAAGTGAGCCGAATGCATCGTAGCTCACTTCGCTGCTTGATGAATTACCCATATATATGTTATCCAGAGTTTAGTGGGAAAGAGGAAAAGTGCTCATAGAGTACAAATACAATATTGTATAATGTTTATTGATGAATTTCTCAGGTGACCATATCCCACGGCTTTGAATCCTTTCACCCATGCAGTGGTTACAGTTTGCACAAAAAGTTGCAAGGTGGTTTGAGGGAGTCAGCACTGAAATCAATGGGAAGCATTTAGTGGTCTTTGTCGGTCTTTGGACAGTTTAGAATACAGTGGGGGCTTATTCATGAAAATCTGAATGGTTGTGTACAGGGTCTGAATTTGTATCCATTTGACACTTCTCCAACTATGCTTATTCATCAAACTCTGCGATGTGGCAATTTTGCAACCAATTCGGACGCTTATGATGGTCATGGAATTACGAACCTCACTTTGCATTCGCATGCATGATAATTCACCGAAGTAGCAAATTTGGCAAGACGCACTTCTCCAAATTCACCAGTTTGACCTCAGTAGATATGAGTGGCTGATTAGTAGGTTGTTGGGGGGGCTCCTGTTTGGCATAATGCAACTGTTCATTTAAAAGTTTAAATAAAGACTGTGACCATGTAACAACATGAACTATGGATATGGGAACATAAAGAAGCATGTAATATTCACTTAAACAGTTAATGAGACATTGTAAGGATGATGTCATTGCACTTCACTGGGCAAAACTGCATCATTATGCCTCACTATGCATCCTGTACTGCTTAACTGACTATACTACACTGTGCATCCTGTACTGCTTAACTGACTATACTACACTGTGCATCCCCCTGCCTCTGTCATTGGTCACTTGTTTGCTAAGGGAATCTGCAGTTTCCTGACTAAGGAGTAGTGAATTCATGTCTCTCCAAGCAAGCAATGCAAAGGGATGAAAACTCTCTACACATGGTGAATTCGCACTTTGATGAATAGGCCCCATTGTCTGCCACTGCCCTAGATCACACTTTAAACAACAACAGTTACATTTTTACCCAATTAGCAGTTTGGGTTTTGTATATAAATAGACAAAATGGCCAGAGTTTCAATGCATTCTAATTTAGAAGGAATCAAAGTACATAATACTGTAGGGATTTACCTTAGCATAAAAGTTAAAGTTGGGGTTATTCACTAAGGTGCGAATTCGACTGTCAAATTCTCAAACAGCGGATTCCCATAGTAAATCCGCTACAATTTCCCCATTGTAAAGTCGCGACAATTTTTTTAAAGTTAAGATTGCGACAATATTCTCATTATAAAAATGCGACTGCGACAGTAGCAGCCTATTGCGACTGTCTTTATCTGGTGAATTCGCACCTATACGCAGCAATTCAGACTTTAGTGAATAACCCCCCAAAATCTTCAATATGCTGGGTAATTTTTTTCATTGTATTTAAAATGTTACATTATAAAATAAGCAACATCAAACACATCAGTGATTTCAACAGACAGAATTTAACTAGATAAAGAGATTGTACATCATATCACGGCACGTGTCTAGGTTTGTATGTTACACATTACACGGCAATCAGTTCAGTTTATTCAGTTCTATTGATGTTTAATCATAACTATTGTTTTTTAATGGAAAAAATGAATGGAATGACTGAGATGTGTATGCTGATGTCCTGCACGCGGGCATCAGCGAGCGCATTAAAGGAATTCCAGTCTCGGCGAGAGCATAAGAGTTGCCTCGCCGAGACGGGAATCCCTTTAATGCGCATGCTGATGTCCGCGTACAGGACATCAGCATGCGCATCTCAGTCATTCCGAAGTGAGGCGAAGACTACGCACCTCACTTCGGAGGATAGTGAATTCCCCCCTAAATTTAGAGAAAAATATGAGAAAGAAGTTCTTTTTATTTAAAGGGTCCTTTTTATTTAAATACCCTAAAACAAATATAGCAACTAATAGAATTCATTTCCTTTCTAGTGTATTTAACTCATCAGCGATCAGTAAAGAATGAATACACCTGCTGGAAACAAAAACTAACATACATCGGAACAATTCACTACTATCCAAATTCAGTAACTGCATCTTGTCAGGGTAATGATGCAATTTGTTACAAAGTGCTTTCTGAGCATAGTCAGAATAATAGTAAGGGTCGAGTATTGTATTAACTTCACCTACCATGAATAGGTGGTTTGTAGCAAAACGATATCATCTTTTGCTTTAAGGAGATATTGTCACTATATCTGATCGTCAGTATTGAACAGTCGACTAAATTACAATTCAATTCAATTAAAATTCCTGGCTCCTGTTGCTAATTTTTCACTCTATTTTCTAAGATTATTTGAGTAAAATGTAACCAGAATACTAACAAGACCTTTCTATAAGCCCCTAAATTCCCCACTTTCATTTGGCAAAATCTACTTTACAAACACATGCCAGTACACCTTGGCAAATTGTCACTGATGTATGACGAACACCCATGGGGGTTATTCACTAAGGTGCAAATTCGACTGTCGAATTCTCAAACAGCGGATTCCAATATCAAATCCCCAACAATTTCCCTACTCTAAAGTCGTGACAATTTTTTAAACTTAAGATTGAGACAATTTTCCTATAATAAAGTCTTGCCTGCGACAATATTCTCATTATAAAGACGCAACTGCGACAGTAGCAGCCTATTGCAACTGTCTTTATCTGGCGAATTCGCACCTATACGCAACAATTTGGACTTTAGTCAATAATCCCCCCAAAGTGTTGTTGTGTTCGCTGTGTAAAGATGCAGTGTTGTGTAAATACACGGTCGCTGTAGTGTTGTGATCTGTCAGTAAATTCAACACACTGTGAAAAATAACGATATTTGGTGAAGTTGAAGAAGTGGGAAATTGTCAAAAATTCAAACATTTACACAACAATTCAAACACTGATGAATAAGCAACTGAGGGGGTTATTTAAGGCGTTGCTGCTTTTAATTCTTTTTGAGTAAACTGTTGCCAGGATAATACTTTTATATAGAGTATTTTTATTTTTACCAACATCAAAGTTTACAACCTTTAACAACAGCAGAACACACAAAAACAAAACAAAAGCAATGACACTATAATTATCATTTGGGCAGTAATGACTTTGACAGTTAACCACTAGTGTTGATATTAGCAATACATTAGCAATGATGTATGCTGAAGTTGTCAATTATGTACAGTTAGATCTGGAACCACAGAGTAATAACTATATGCTTCATAATAAAAGTAAGAGTTAAGTAGTGTAGCCCTGGTAAAATCTGGAAGCTTCTAGAATGTACCATATTTACCATTTCTACTGTTAGGTATATGTTTCTTTCCCCATTGGTTGTGTTGGAGCGCCCCCTACTTCCTTTAGGGGGGATAGCACTTTGTTTACCAGCCCTTTCAACTGGTTCTGGTTGGATTTTCCCTCCTAGCCCATCATGTTACATTATTTCATGTATACATAAGGGAGTGTAGAGGGGAATTAGAGGGAATATTGGGGAAGAATGGGCTACTCTTAAGTATAGTCAAAAGAGCTTTGGGTACTATAGGCAGAGGACTACTTTCTCATTATTTTAAGAGAAAGAGTAGAGATATGGAGTTGGTTAAAACGTTTTAAAAATGATTATCCTACCTCTTGATAATATAAGAAAATCACACAGTTTTTCCTGTGGCTTCATCCTAGTATTGAGTTGGGTACCACATGCACTATTTGTGATAGTCATGATCTTACAGAGCACTTCACATCACATTGTGTGCACAGGTGCTCCTGCTACTGAGTAAGTGGAGGAGTGTGTAGAAGGAACATATGCGACCAGGTAAACTA
>WMED01007736.1:0-17418 GCA_019650415.1 Pipa parva
TCTAGATTGCTAAAATAAAGCTTCTATTAATATTTTTTTTAAAAATTAATCCTACAAATAATTTGCATCTATCCATTTTCTCAGGAGATCGTTATACATACCTTAAGTTGTGCTTGGATATATGGGGACAGTTTATGGGTATCTTTAAAAGCATCTCACCTCATAAAGGATGTAGAATTACATTAATAAAGCATTTAATTAAAAGCATGTTCTACTGCAAAGCAGAGGGTTGATGACAGGGCTCCTGTTTGGTGTACGGAAACTGTTCAGTCAAAAGTGATTGGGACCAAGTGATAATATGAACTACGGATATGGTGACATAGACAGGGATGTAATATTCACTTGATATAGTTAGTGGGACATTGTGAGTATGACATCGCTGTACATCACTTCCCATCCTACCACTGTCAAACTGACAACCCGACACTACGCAAGAAATTGTCACAAGTCTTAGATTTATCTCTATCTGTATTGGTCAACATTGAACTCCAAATTTTTATTATATGAGTTAGCATAAAACAGTTTCCCCACTAGACCTGGCAAAAATAAGTATTTTCTAAGGCATAATCAAGCAGTTTGGGTGGCATGGGTAAAATCAGATGAGCTTTTTTTCATTATTTTATCCGATGTGTATTAATAATTCCCTTATCTGTCTAAAAAGCCCCCAAGGGGATGTTGTGAAGGTATGTTAATTGTAATACTGCTGCTTTTACATTCTTTAACCTATTATTCTGCAGTATTCTACGACATATTTTATTTTAACAGCATTGCCAACCAAACCTGGTGAAAGAAATAGATAACTGTAACAACGTATCAATTTCATTATTTTTTTTTTTTTTTTTTTACAGTTTTGGGCCATAATTAAAGGACCATCCACCCAGTGCTTACTGACGTCACTGCCTTTCACTGGAGGACTGTATGACTTCTCATCCTACTATTGTACGACTGACTACGCCACACAACACATGTGACCGCGTCTGTCCGCTGCTTCACGAATAAGGAGAAGGGAATTTGCCACTTCCTAATCGTCTTGATACAAACAGACACGGAGTCACTATGCAAGGCGAATTTAATGAATGACCCATAAAGTCCTGACTTTTGTCTGCCCTAGTTAAGAGTTGGTATTTGGAAGGCTAATTAATCTTCTCCTCAACGTTTATTATTTCTGTCTTTCCAAGGGGTAGTGGGGAGGGAATCACATCCACTCATTCTACTAGACACCCGTTGCAGTTTCTGTTCCGCAATCAGGAGTGGCGGGGAAATAGGGGGGTTGTTCCTTTTTGTGCATCATACCGTTCCTAGTCCAACCTTCACTCACACACCCCTTTTTTTATTTTGATGCCCCTAGGGCCCCTTTAGGAGCAAAAGGTAGATTCAAGCAACACAGTGTTTTATCACACAAGAGTCATTATTTTTCTCTTTTTTTTTTTTTTTTTAATTCAAACATATCTTTTGAACAGATATTTTTAAAACTCAGTTCTGTGAAGCAATAATGTATCTGAAATATAGAATTGCTTAGAACGTGTCACATATAAGTTATAGCCACCTGTACTGAGTGAAACCGCTAATATGCTTCATTTTAGTGACATCATTTCACAAGAAGCTAGTGAATTATTTGTAATTGGGGAAGAGAGCGCACGAGCTCCGATTTATAAATTCATGTGTTTGAGAAGCTGCCATGACTTGAATGATGTACAGTTGTATGATCAGTGCAATTGTCATAACATTCACACAACAAAATTATCTGCAAATGTAAAAACAGAAGTCGATTCTTCCGTGTTTATGAAGGGATAACTCCTAAATACGTCAATGTTTGTTTGCATGATAAGAAGTTTGTACCTCTATAATATATCTTAAATGTAATCACTTGTAGATTTATTGATTACTGCCCCAAACAAAGGGTTCACATTCTCAACTTATGTTGCACAACAGTTTTTAAAGTTCTTTTAGAACATCCCAAACATATTTATAACACGCTCTGTCCCACTTTCCATCCACAGAAAAACATAATTGTGCACTGGATCATGAAGTCACATTCACAAGAAGTTGAAAAATAATTGGAAATTAGGCCATAAGGATTTCATAGTGAAAATTAACACACGAGCAGTATCACAGTTGCTCTTTTAAATACGGTTGGACATAAGCCGTGTATTTAGTTTTCTGAAGAAAGACCTCAACTTGCAAATCTTACATTTTTTCTTTTTGTTGGAACTCTTAAGGTATACACCTCCTTTCCCAATCCAGTTTTCCTCTTCCTCCTCATCATCTTCACTGGCCCATGGGCCCCATGCTCCCCCATTAAGTTCAGGATTACCTCTTGGATCCTCAGCAGGATAACGCACTGGAATAGCAGTGTGGTTGTAATAGACTAACCGACTAAGAAGCTCCTTTACCACTTCAGGCTTTGATGAAGACAAATCTTGCCTCTCATATGGGTCTGCAGTGATGTTGAAGAGCCAAAGAGACTTTCCGTCACTGTGGCGTTCCAAATTCCACCAGCTTCCAGGAAAATTAGTGAGGGTCTGTGGAGGAATCCAGTCACTGTAACCTGGGTCTCCAGTCAAGAGTTTAAAGTCTTTGACCCTGATGGATGCTTGAACTGCTGTGTTCCAGATGCCTTGACCCTCTTCTAGTGACCCTGACCTGGCAAGGTTATATAAGGGGTCGATGTTATGCAAGATTTCTGCCCGTGGTGATTCCTTTCCTTCACTGATGGCTCCCCATACATCATAACCATCTAAGCCTTCAGTATCTGAAATGTTTCCCCCTGCTAAATTAACCAAAGTTGGATACCAGTCTGTAATATGCATTAGTGCCCTGGTAGTCCTTCTCTTCTTTTTAATAAGAGGACTATGAACAAAACCCAGTCCTCGTACCCCTCCCTCCCAGTATGTTCCTTTTCTCCCCCTCAGGGGCCAGTTGCTCCCCCCGGAGAATGTTTGCCCTCCATTGTCTGATGAGAAGACAATGACGCTATTGTCATAATAACCATATTTTTTTAGTGCCCTGGTAATGTTCTTTACTGCTGCATCCATACACGTTACCATGGCAGCATATTTGCGCCTTGCTACATTCCCCATTCCTCTATATGGGTAGATATATTCACGAGGTGACTGCAGAGGGGTATGCACAGCTTGAAAGGCTACATATATAAAAATAGGCTGCTGAGGGTTATGGGAAGCCAATATCTGACTCACCCGCTGAGAATACATAAGAGTAGAATACTTTCCAGCCTGGTCCCATGCTACATTTTCTCCTTCATGGAGGTCAAAGCCACACACCCCAGGACCGTCACAATTGTCATAGCTATAATAATCCACATTGCCCGTCAGAGAACCAAGAAAGGTATCAAAGCCCCGGCGTGTAGGCAGGCATTCCTTCTTATAAAAGCCCAAGTGCCATTTCCCAACCATATGGGTGGAATATCCAGCCTCCTGAAGTTTCTGGGGCAATGTTACTTGATGAAGAGGCAAACAGTTGGGCTGCCGAGGACGTATAATGGAGTGCTGTAGCCCGGTGTGGATCTGATACCTTTAAAAGAGAATAACAGAGGTTTAATATTCAGTAGGTAGAAGGTCTTTGTAACATAGGTTTTACTGCATGAAAAAGAGATTCCTTTCAACACTGCATGTCTTATAATATATATTTTCAAGAAAAATCCTCAACAGGGGCAATCCTTCACAGAGATCTAGTAACCCATAGCAACCAATCAGAAGTTAGCATTCACTGGTAGCAGAGAACTAAAATCGTGAAATCCAGCCTCTGATAAGTTGCTATGTGTTACTCTGTAAAATATGTCCCTGTTGATGAATTCCCCTGAATGTTTTTATTATTCCAAAATGTATTTGCAAAACAAAAATGTTTTCCGTTATAGTTTTGAATTTTTTTTTTTTTTTTTGCAGATTCCATCTTCTGAGCAACATTCCTAGAAATGTACAAATATTGGAAGAAAAGTAAAATAAAAATTCACTTGATAAAGGGTCTAGGTGTGACTGGAAACATGTTGAAATAAACAGTGTCATTTACATAATATGCTGATTACTCAGCATCCTAGCAATGATGTTGAGCTACCTGCATGGAGCAGCGACAAGGTAAACCCGCTCCAATGGATGTGTATTAGTAAAATAAAAGTTGTTTGGTTCACAAGTACATTGTTGTAATTACTGCCTTTAAGGATCTAGTACTACATTAAAGATTCATGCCCAGGCCATTGGCCTAATGGAGAAATCTAGCAATTCTGTTTGTAATAATGAGGGAAACTACACTATAAAAATAATATTTTTTTATTCTCTAACATCACAAAAAAAGTGTACCTTTAGCATCTCTTTTATTTCAATTAATACAAATGTTTCCAAGTTGGCTTAAGAATTCCACCTACTCTTGATGACACATAAATAGCGTGCATATGCTAAAGCGCTATAGAAGTATGTTTGCAGTTTTTATTTCTGATTAACTGAGAAATATGGCAGTTCAGTACAAAGGGTGGTGGTACTTCCCTTGCACTAGAACGTATAACAAGACTTGGAAATATTTTACAATGCCAGTATCAGATATTAACAGATCGTGTCCCATATTACTTTGTTATTCATATTCTAATACATTAGAAAAGAAGTGCAACCAACTCTCCAGCCCTTTAATTATACAATAATGAAGTGGAGGGGAATGGAGTTGGCAAGACTCAGCTACTTAAAAAATGGCAGCAGTTAAGACAGTGGCTTTAAGGAAAAACTAAACCACTTTTATGTCTAGTAATGAAGGAGTCTGGTTGGTCTCAGTATGTCCTTTGTCCTCTGCTGCTTCCTCCTTTGCTTAATCTAATCTTCATTCAGTTACTGAACTGAACAGCACTGCCATCCACAGCACTTCTTGTATTATCTCTTCTCCTGTGTACACAGATGAGCAGAACTACCTAATACTGCATCTTCGCTTGATTGAATTGAAGATAAGGGACAGGAGGCAGACGTGTAGAGCAGTGATTTTCAACCTTTTTTGAGCCGCGGCACATTTTTTACATTTACAAAATCCTGGGGCACACCACCAACCAAAATGACACAAAATGCCACTCTGGGAACCTGCAAAGGAATTGGCGACTCTGCGGGTCAATATGGGGCTGGAAGAGCAATCAGGAGCTGAGGGGGAAAACCAGGGGCGGTGGTGGACAGCAGGAGCTTGGATGGGCAAATTAGGGGTTGACGGGGGCACATGTAGGGCAGGGGAGAGCAAATCAGGGGTTGAGGGGTATATTTTTATTATATGGAGGCAATAGGGGGTCCAGGGGCATCAGTGGTGGCTGTGGGGGAGTTGGTGGGGGACTTCATCTTACCCCCTTCAGCAGAAATTGGCAGTGGTTCTTCCTCATTTGGCTGTGGCTGCCATTGAGCACAGCAAAATGAGGAAGTTAGAACGGGAGCGCTGATCACATGCGCTCCCGTTCTCCTATTGGCTCATGTGACAGATCGGGTCACATGAGCCCTCCTCAGACCACGGAGGGAGTCAGACAGGACTCCCTCCTTGGTAATTGCAGTGCTCCCCATGGCACACCTGACCATATGCCATCGTGTGCCATGACACACTCTTGCTGTAGAGGAATCATGATACAGGAACCTGAAGAATGAAGATAGGCTGAAGCAAGAAGAAAGAGGCAGCGAGGGACAAAATACATGGATCAATAAGTATATTGAGACCACCTAAACTTCCTCACCCCTACACCTATGAGCTCTTTAGATCTCCTGTAAGAGTCATAAGGATGCTTTGATTTCTATAATGCTTGCATCAGTTCAGCTTGTCAGAAGGTACACTTGCAGTAGAATATACATTATAGCAGCAGTTTCGTTCTTTCCTTTATCTTTCTTTTGCGTGTTAATTGTCTCCAAATGGAAAGCGGTGAGCTGCAGTTTTGTCTATGCTCTATCCACATGGTTTTCAGAGTGTCACACAACCTTTCAATGGCCCAGAATACCACTTCTACACAGATTTTGCTCCACACAATCCAGTACTTATCAGTAGAGAACAGAGAGGCCATTGTATGCCAAGTCACAGACTCTAAGCTCTAAAGTGCACAAACTCCCATCCTCTTGTCTCAAACACTGCCTGCCACTTAAACAGAGATGTATCTTCATGACTCTATGCATGTGATTTATTCACTTGCACACCGTCTGTATTATAACTGTATTGCTACATTGTTCCGCATTTGTAACACTTTAGAGCAGAAAAAACACAGCAACAGATGCAGATAATCCCTTTCCTTTTGCAGAAATGAATTTACTGGGTAGACAGATTTCTCAGAATGAGTTTTTAACTGTATCAAACACTAAACATACAAATAAAAAGGTAAAGAAAACTACTCGACTGCAGTTATAATGCATATTCAACTGCAGCTATAATGAATATTCAACTGCAACTGAACCATCAGAAAAGCTGTTCCGCAGCAAGATCAGTTTAAAGGAACACTAAACTCTCCAAATTAATATAAATACAAATGCATATTTTATAAACGTTGCATACAATTTAGAAAACCTCTTTGATGAGGCATTAAGGTAACGGTTCCATTTTATAGCCATGTGCTTAAAACATACAGAACAAGCTGAAATAATTTAGGTGGCGTGGCTGAGAAGGGAAAGACTGTGGGTTTATTGTGATCCTGGCGTGTAGGCTAACTGTACAAATGTATTTTTTGCATTTTTTTCTTTCTTTTTTTTGGTTTTCTTTAGCCAAGTCAACAATTCTTTTTTTTTACTTTTGAACCTTTACAATCAGAAAACCTAGATAGCGTAAAAAAAAAATTACAAAAATCACATAAAATGTGTGTTTTTGTTTAATGAAGAATATAAAAATGAGTGCAAAAATGCATTTGTCATTGACAAGATATAAAGATGTAAATATACTAAAAACTACTAAAAAAAAGCAATCAGCAATGGCTTTAAAATAGGCAACCTTTCAATATGATCTATTGTGATGCCACCTTTACAGGGATGTCAACTAATTCCATGACCTTGGAAAGATAATGAACCACTGCTGGCATTTTACTGGGATTTTATACTGGCCAATTATGGATTCTGAAATAAAAATTTGCTGCATACAGATGTTCTTTCTAAGGTAAACTACCGTTTATGAGAGATTCCTGTTTCTAAGATTTATTTTCAGCATGAACGGTTACGTGGGGCTGTGTTATTTTATATTAAATTTATATTTTCGGGTAGGAATGGCCAAGTTACAGTCATTGGCAGATTTATCAATGGTTTCCATTTAATCTCTAAATTTTACCATTTGGATAATATTCTGCCACGGCTGGGCACAGTGTCCTTGAAGCCTATCAATCATTGTCTATGTAAAATAGCTGATTTCCATGTGTTTCAATTAATATTTACATCAATACATTTTCATTTTATAATAAGCAGACAGATAGATATATTAGATCAGTGATGCCCAACCTGGGGCCTGGGGGCCAAATAAAATAGCTCCACACATGTCATGGGCCTCTTCAAAGTCGCAACTTTTAAAATCTCGACCGCAACAAATTTTAAAGTAACAGCCGCGACAATTTTCCATAGTAAAGTCGCGACTGCAAACAATATTCTCATTATAAAGATACGACTGCGACAGTGACAGCCTATTGCGACTGTCTTTAGCTGGCGAATTCACACTTATATGCAACATTTCGGATTTCAGAATTTGGGCTGCAGGCCAGATAGCACCGCGTCGCGGGCTGTAGGTTGGGCATCACTGTATTAGACAAATTAGATATTATATAGATCAGCGGTTCTCAACCTTTTCAGCCGGCGACCCCCGGCCGAAACTTCATCACGTACGCACATCACGTGGTGATGTTCGGCCGAAACATCATCATGTCGCGCGTCATGTGGTGACGTTTGCGGCCGACGTCACCCCGCAGGAACCCTTATAAAAAGGGTTCCTGCGGGCACTTCCGGGTGCCGGAGCGGTTCTTGACCCCAGTGGGGCGGCCTCGTGACCTCCACAGGTTGAGAACTGCTGATATAGATATATTAACAAGAGATTAACAAGACCAAGGAGCAATAAGGCAAGTAGACAAACAACAATTCTGCCATTTCTTATTGAAACAATATCAGCAAAAGGTATTTTTGTCCTTTCTACAATTTATTTAAGGAGCAGCTATTGCTGATTTATGGTGTCTGGTTTACTGTATTATTGTCAAGTCAAACAATTTTACTGCACTAAAGAATTACAAATGGTACAATTCACATCCCTTCCACTACCATTAAAGTGAAGGCCTTTGGTTATCAGACAACGATTTAATGAACTTAAGGTCCTGGTGTTGCCCAATGAGTACATTGCTTAATAGCCTTTATGTTCAACATGCCCACTAAACCCATTTGGACCTAGATTTTTCCAGAAGATCATGGACCAAATTCTAAATTCTAGTAATCAGTAGGACTCCATCTTGCAAACTAGAGGGAGACTGGGCACAGTCGCTCATATAGGATCTATGAGCACCAGGAACCCTTTTTTGATAATAAAGTGGCAAATCCTGATTTTACTTTTTGACTTCACCATTGCAGCATAAAGAACATCTCACATATAAGTCCTCCCTAGAGTTAATATACCTGGGATCACCCCCACTTCCCCACTTATCTATGGATCTTGGGTATGTATGCTGCTGCAAACTTCTAACAGACGTTAAAATAATTCTCTGAATTAGGCTTCAACAAGTATGTCCCTTTCCCATGAGCTTCTGGCCTCCTCCGCCTGGCTCCACCAACCAGCAGGAAGTTTAGAAGACATTATTACCCAAGGACAGAGGCTCCTATAGTGAACATCTGCTGTGTAGAGATGGAACTATACTAATTTGTAGGGGAGTTAGAAAGTTATGCCTTACATACTTCAGATACACAATGGTTTATTCTTGCATTCATTTCATGCAAAGTATAACAGTGTACTGAATGCAGTCTTAAGGTGAACTGTCAGTCAAAGGGATGATTTAAATTAAAATTGTAGAATAATAGACTGAACTGGATGGACTTGAGTCTTTTTTTCAGCCTTATAAATTATGTTACTATGATACTATGTTACTTTACCAATGGAAAATAAAATTGCACTAGTCTCAGAAAGCTGAATGAGCTTGCTTCCTCACAGCTTAAACACAATTCAAAGTGTAATTTCCCTCTAAACTCAAAGTGTCAGCACTATCTGTGATCTGTGAAATACACCTGCAGAGCGAGAGGCTGCTAATCTTTATTGGAAAGGAAAGGTTTTCTGGATCTCAGAGTGCGACTGGTTGCTTATTTTAGGCATTGTTTTACATACTTTGTATCATAGGTCTGAAACATGTCCTGATAACCATACATCAATAAACTAAATTACAGCTACCTCATAGCGATAGCGCTGTAACATTTACTATATGGGAAAACATACCTACTGATGGAGAGTCAATTATGCTTCTAACTCAGAAAGCACAGGATCCAGGATGCACCATTTATTTATTGCCAGTAGGGGCGCTGTTGTAATAGTGTATTGTAGGTGTCATAGGCAAAGTCAGCAATATTGCAGCTCTATAAATAACTCTTCAGTTAGGTAATGATTTCATTTTAAAATGAAAAGAAAAAAATAGAATTTGTTATCCTTGAATCATCCAGTCCCATAGAGAGCGTATGCATTTTGGAGTGAGATTAATAGGTCAGGGTATATTTTAAGCACAATAACATGCTTACAAATTCTGGACATTTATGAAAACTACTTAATGTTCCAGCTCCGGGGGGATCCATAAAGAAAATCTCCATATACCTTCCTTACGTCCAAAAGCAAAATTTAACAACTGATGTAAAATTAACCAGGGAAAACAAATAACGATGTGATGTGGTTTACTGAATTTTATTGCCCGAGAACAGCTGGTTTTCATTTATTTGGATATTTTGTGTGGCACCGTATGACGGGTACAGATTACTACACATACACATTTAAAAGACTACATCAAGCTTCGCACATCGCAAGCTCCTTTAATTCGCTCCGTTTGAGCCAATGTACAAATATGAGGGCACAAACATTTCTTTCTAGGAAGCTGCAAAAAAAAGGGGGAATACTAGCCCCAATGTTACGTTTTCATTCCAGAAAAGTACATTCCTCTTATCTTTTATTTTCTTGGGATCTTTCCACCTCTTTGAGGATTCTGCAACCCACCCCCCAAATTGAAGTTTTGGTCTGGGTCTTTTTTTTATCCTGTTGAAATAAAAGAGATCCCTGTCTACCATCCTTAAAACAAAAAAGACTGTTACCTGACTCTAGAATGTTCTCTCTACAGCATTAAAGGGGTTAACAAAAATTATGAACAACACCAAGGCTGTTCTTGTCTTCTTGGCAAAGCTTCCTGCTCACACAAATAGTGTCTTGTTTACATTTACACTACAGCTAGGTTTCGACAAATGAACATCTAGGAAGTCTGTTGCAGCTCCATCTCCAGTGGGATTCTATCTTCTCTCCATTTAAAGGTACATTAGTTAGCGTGTGTGCACAGAATTCTGCAGCCTTAACACCGAGACAAGTAAACGTTTTCATCCTGATTGCCATTTGGAGATTATTTCTTTTTTTCCAGCAGGCTAAGAGGAAAAATATCCATGGTATTTAGTATTACGTGTTCGCTAGTATGCGTTAGACGTCGTAGAAAGTGAATATTGTAAAGCGACCTTTTTTTTATTTTCTCATAGGTTGCTAAGAATCAGAGGGAATCTATTCAGGTTTGTTAACTTGTATTTTTTGTTTTTTTACATTTTTTTAAATTAAATTGTTAGACTGTCTATTTCAATATCAAAGTCATTGAGCAAATGAATTGAAACCGAATTGAAAAAGAGAACTTGCTGTAACGGAGAACTGCACTTTGCCAAAAAAGATAACCGAACTGTTTCCATATTTATACGTTTCATTCCAGAGAAAATCATGTCATTTCCAGTTATCCCATCTCCTCTACGGAAATGACATAAAACAAAGTTGAACTCACAGTTTGCCAATGCTTCCTTATGAACGGAACTTTCACAAACATAAATGGCTGTTTTCTTTGTTTCCCTTTAGCTTAAGAAGAAATAGGAAACCCTTTCTATAAATCTGGTATATTTTCCCTTCCTAACAAGCAATGCCACAATTCTAGCTTCTCCCTAAGGCAGATCATGACAACAGTCAGGAAGCCAAACGCTCTATGAGATAAGGTTGACTGCATTGCCAGTGAATGTGAAGTCATCTGACTAGTTTAATAATAAACACAAAAGAAATAAAGAATCGGAAATCTTGGGATTTGAATAACGACAGAAAGTAATTGTGCAGTTTATGGCAGTGGTGCTATAGGGGAAGCGATATACAGTGGTACCTCGGTTTTCAAACGACTTGGATTTCAAACAAATTGGTTTTCAACCACGAAATTCGAGAAAATTTTGTCTTGGAATCTGAACAACTATTTGGAACTCAAACACCCGAGATGAGCAGAATGGCATTCGCAGCATCAATACAAGTCAATCTGCGATTGGATTTCTTATGGGATAAATTGTTTTGGTTCTCAACCAAATTTGGTTCTCAACCGCACTTCCAGAACGAATTGTGGTTGAGAACCAAGGTATCACTGTACTTGGCTGTTTACTTGCTGGAGTTAAGCAGAAACAACACTGTGGATTATTCTGATTTATACTGTAGTTTTCATGTCAACCCCAGTGTAGCCTAATGATCCCAGTGCACACTGAGTGTGCATCTGGCAATAAATGAAGCTGTTGTCTTTAGAAGCAGTGTGTGTATTTACTCATCAATGGCTCTTCCTGTCACTGTCTCATATTACTGCATTGCTGACAGCTTCAATTTACCTGACAGAAAAGGTGATTGTGTTCAGTCTATGCTACCTATTTATGTACTGCCTCCCCCCAAAAAGACTATAAGGTTTCCTTGTACCACCCCAGATGTCAGATCTTTAAAGGAATAGTGATACCAAAAAAAAAAAAGTTATTCCTAAAGTGTACTTGTAAAGTTGTTAACTTTGAAGTTTGATTTTTATTGCATTGTGTTAAAATGATTTCATACTTTTAAAGAAGAAATAAAGTCATCTATTGAACCATAATTGTTAATTCAGGCTGCATGCCAGCTACCCTATACTGTAAACCCACAGTCTTTCCCTTCTGGATAATTTCTAGATAATTTCTGCTTTTTTCCGCTTGCATTTTTTCACAAGTACATTACAGCTTTTCTAGTAATTCAGCCCCTCCCCCTGCCGAGAAAGCTGGTGTCTTAGGCAATGGCTTCTTACAGAGCATGTGTGAAAGCCAGCACTGAGTGTGACTCATTGATATTCATAGTTAATGGAACATGTGACATTCCCCAGCCAGACGTGGGATGACAGGTCAAGTTTCATATACTTATTAATGAGGATCCAATATGGCGGCCGAGAGATACTAGCACCAGCAGTTTTATAAGATAGTACTAAAGCCTATAGGTACTGATTTGCTGCTACATACTATAGCAGTTTAGGCTGGCAGGCCCTGTACTTTCAGCATATCAGTTATGGTTACGGTGCATTGTGCATATATGTGATAAATGTATAGGCCTGTCTCTAACTATGCATATCCTATCCTCCTGCAGTGCACACTGCAGTCTTAATGAGTCTTGGGCTACAGAGAAAATTGTATATGGCCTTGTGAACAAAAACAGAGGCCTTATAGAAAATGGCACCATGCAACCTGACACAGTTCTTGTAGTATTGAAACCAAAAATAAATTTTTATAAGCGAAACTGACTTCATTTGTGGATTCTAACATTCAAACGCTACTAGGCAGTGGCCATAGACTTCTTTATAGCTCCTCCTACCTCTTCTACAAATACAAGCAGACATCCTTTCATACACAGGTTCACAATCCATTTGGATAAAGTATATGTTACAATATGACTGGGAAACTTGGATTTCTACATTGGAAACTCCCTCCTGCTTATATATTATTTTGCAGGATAAAGCCTTTTCAGTAGTACAGAGAACTACTGTGCTAAAGCCTCAAGAGAGGCAAAGTTTCCCTATTGGATAGGGGCCATCAGAACCTGGGGCTTAGGTTTCTGCCTTCAGAACCAGCCTGGCTTTATTGTTTAAAGAAGAATAATTTACATATTTTCAGTACTGCGTCATTCTGCTATATTAAAGGTGCTGAAGTCATTCATATTTACACTGGCTAAATCCAGAATGTAATTCTTGTAATCATTGAGTAGCAAAAGACAGATGGGCCCAGGTGTAAAAATATAGGTTTGGGCCCCCTCTTTGCCATAATATTTAAGCCTCAAATCTCTACTATTATTATAATATTTTCTGTATAAACCAATACCCCCTGTTTACTGCATGGAAGACTTTAGGGGGTTATTCACTAAGGTGCAAATTCGACTGTCAAATTCGCAAACAGCGGATTCCCATAGTAAATCCGCTACAATTTCCCCATTGTAAAGTCATGACAATTTTTTTTAAGTTAAGAATGTGACAATTTTCCCATAATAAAGACGCAACTGTGACAGTAACAGCCTATTGCAACTCTCTTTATCTGGAGAATTCGCACCTATATGCAACAATTTGGACTTTAGTGAATAACCCCCCACTGTAACAGGTTTTTACTGTGATGGATAGAGCCCTACTTCAGCTGCAATATTTGAATCCCCAGTGGCAATGATCCTGCTCCTAATGAAATAAAAAAATTATACCTTTTATCCAAAGAGTTTTTTTTCTTACCTTCCAGTAATGAGCTGACTACGTGAAGGGGTGCAGATGGGCTGGATGTAATAATTCTCCAGTTTAACTCCTTCTGCAGCCAATCGATCTAATGTAGGAGTTTGAATATCTGAGCCATGGTACCCTACATCATTGAATCCTTGGTCATCAGTCAGGATGAAGATGATGTGTGGAGGCCTTAAAGGGCTTTCTTGAAGTTTGGGTGGTACTTCCCCAGGACTGTCTCCAAGCACTGCAGGCTTAACCCAATCCCATGACATATAGCCAAAACTTAACAGACTAACTAGTGAAAACCCTGTTAAAGCATGGACAGCCATTTCCAGATTAAAGCTGTTGCCAGTGGTGATAACAATGAATGTTTGCAGAGTAGTTAATGCATTGGTATCAAACAGAACAATGTCAACAAGGTCTGATGCATCTACCCAACCATTAAAGCCACCTAACATGCACTGTTAAGCCACTTACAGTCATGAAAATCAAAACACAACAGCTTCTTTCATTCATCCACAGATGTCAGAAGTCACGTTCTGCTACAGCTACGATTTAGCTGATGTATTTGTAAAGTTGCCACAAACATCAGCATCTGGAGTCTAAATCCTGAGCTAGCAGATTTAGATTCCTTCCCATTCCAGATGCTTGAGTTAAACCCTCAGCTAAGAGTTAAAAACATATTGGATTTCCATTCGGTTATTTTTCTCTGGCAGTTCCTCGAAAGCAGACCAAGTGGAATTATATATATATTTTTTTTTTTTTCCGAGAATTTAAAAAAAAAATGTTTATAGTTTTCAATAGTCCGAATGCATTTTTGTGTTTAATATAAAATGAGATCGAAGTCCCTGTGACCTGACATGAATTGTCTTGAGATCATGATTTCATTAGACTAAGAATGTTTTTATCCATACTATGAACTCAGAGGTATATACATAGATTCTCTTCCGTTCTTCATTGGTTTCAACATATAGATACAAAATGTGCTGGGTTATTTTTTCCTAGCAGAGCTTCCAGATGTATAGTGGAATAATCTGTCACCAGAGAAAGCAGGAGCCTTCAGTACTTCACTGTAACTTTTCCTGGATGCACAGTCAGGAGGTGAAAAAAGTTCCCTGCAGACAAAGTGAGCCAGTCTTCCAAGTAAATAAGGAGTTGTAGCATCTGTTTGGAACTAGCTAGTGCTGCCAGGTTTAAGGAGAGAACTAGGGATGCTGGTCCCTCCCAGTTCCCTTTACTCCAAAAGAAAAAGCTTGAAAAAGTCAGTCTAGGACACTGCAGGGTCCTAGAGTGCACCTTTATATGCTTGAACAGGATACAACAGAAAACTTTAATAAAATGTTACCTCTAACAGTTTAATAACTTATATCTCTCTAAATGTTACATACCATCGACTCCCAGTATGCATCACTGTAGTGCGTAGGCAATTGTGTGCCTGCACACAAACTTTACCATGACAAAGACTGATCCTAGTGGTTATTAAGAAAATAAGGTAATAATCTTTTAGAACAGTGCTTGATAATTCAATTAATATTTTTTAAATATGTTTCTGCCTGATCTGCCCCTTTATTTATTTATTTTCATTTGTCATTGAGATTTGTATAGAATGGATAAAACAACATAACAATGGAATAGAAACAAGACAAAAAAGGGTAGAAACCCGTCTTGTAAAATGTATAGCGCCAAATAATAAAAACATAAAAGTAAAAAGACCAATCTAAATGCAATGAAAGTCCACAAAAAAGTCTGTTTTATACTTGAGCTCGAACCAAACTTGAGGATAATGCACCTAATTATCCTTCTTGCAAACAGAGAGATGAGTCGATTCTTGGTAAATCACTTGTAGAATCTGTAGACAGCGCAAACATGAAAATAGGAGAACGGTACTCTCCTAGTGTGATATTGTCATAAAATAACACACCAATAAATGTATGAAATGTAGACTTGTGCAATTATAAATCCACCAGTAAATTAACCACATAGAAGTGATAAAGTAAAAAGTTCAGTGCAAAAATCAGTGAGGGGGATGAGTTCCCCGCACTTACCAGATCATGAAATAGAAAGGCTTTCATAAAATCAACAGTAGCACGAAATGGAAGAAAGTCTTGATCAGTCAACCAGTCAGATTTCTTCACCTCAAAATAAAAACCACTGAGAGAGTAGCAGATCAAACACAAAATACTTTATTAAAAGTAAAATACTCACATATAGACAATGTGCAACAAACAAATGTATAGAATGTCAAGTTCCCTCTTTCTCAACGCGTTTCACCAGGCAATGCACCTAGCTTCCTCAGGAGGTGGAATGTAAAGGCTCTTATCTTTAGCTGTTCTTGTTAAAAAAAAACTAAACTATTTCTAAGAACAGCTAAAGATAAGAGCCTTTACATTCATCTCCTGAAGAAGCTAAGTGCATTGCCTGGTGAAATGCGTGGAGAACTCCAGAACAGGAAGTGGAAAAAAGAACAGGATCTGAAGAGGAAATTTACATTTTACAAAATTGGTAAAATTTAATATAGATCCCTAATAAAAAACTGATATTTCAAGTATGTAGGTTTAAATAAATTAATGTGTTTGGGACTATATACAGTATGCCTCTTTAAGTGAAATCAACAGTGTCCACTTGTGTGTAAGTCAGGTCTCTTTACCTGTTTTAGAGCATTAAGTGTTTTTAGTTGTTTTCACCTACAAATGGTACTTTACAAGCCCCCTTATGTAGGTTAAAGATGTATAGGGCCACTACCTATAATGTCACACAATGCATGCTGGTGGGAAGTGATATTGTAGACTTTGATGATGTTCTACTGTGATTTAGGGTCAGACAGAGTAAAAGGGAAATGATCACTCAATCCAGCTCAAAATTAAAGAACTATAAATGGGTTAGAAAAATACATTTTTAAGAGGAATGGTAAGAGTTAACGTTGCCTGTACTAAAACTGATATTTCATATAAAATTTTCAGATCAGTATAAAATATGTATTTATTGACTACATGCAGAATATTCCCTGCAGTTTTACTGGGACTGTGAAATAACTAATTCCTCAACCCATTTCTTGCAACTGCTATAAATGTATATTTTTTTAATAAAAAATATAACAGCAAGTTATATGAAAATATTAAGCAAAAAATACTGGATGTCGGTATTTCAGTAAAACACTGACTTGATGAATAATAGTTATAGGGCGCACCAAGACATACCTGGCCTCAACCTCACCTTTTCCCTTAAACAAAACTCACCACAACCAACTTCTTGAATTGAAAGTAACACAGCTTTGATTAACTGCAGTGACATTAACATAATAAACAACCTCAGCCTGCCCCTTCCTTCCCTTCTTTAGTATCTTGTAAATTTCCCTCTCCAATGTCACAAATCCACCCCATCCTCTCTGCCCTTGCCTGTACCCCCCAAACATATCCGCCCTACGCCCATTCAGAGCTCCAGCCTCCAGCAATCATTTGTGTGTATATTTGTCACTGTAAGTGCTTTTGCAATACATTTTATTCAATTATGTCAGTTTGTCAGCACTTTCTTTTAGACGCCCCTTGTCTCAGTCATCTACAGTACTTCCTCCTCAGCACTTCATTAGGAATCTTGAGTTAGGAATTTGATTGGAAAGCTTGAGAATTCCTGGTAACCAATCAGAATCTTTCAAGTGTGCAGCCTCACAGTGCCACTTCTGCAGGGCCGGGCCAGGCCAAGGTTTTTTTTTTTGCACCCTAGGCGGA